>JBBMFX010000017.1:14058204-14068849 GCA_037832545.1 Rhabdalestes septentrionalis
AATACAACATTGTAGAGCAGTAATTACAATACCGTGATACCGTGAAACCGTGATATTTTTATCCAAGGTTACCATACTGTCAGAATCTTATACCGGCCCATGCCTAGACCCAACAAATTTCAAAATACGAGTCCCATAATTTAACAAACAATGGTGGCCTCTAGCCAGGGGCGTAGCACACGGGGTTCAACACCCCCACTTTTGCTAAAATGTTATTCCATCCCCCCACATTTGTCAGATTATATTGTATTAAATTGATTTAACTGTATTTATAATTTGGCATCCCTATCTCAGAAGCCCCCCACTTTTGGAAATCTTGCTATGCCCCTGCCTCTAGCAGCTGCTTTGTGTGGACGTAACAACTTTATTGTGATGGTCAATATTAACAGACCATTGAACAAACTAAAATATCAACAATGGCTTTAAATTTAGGATTTCATTTAGTTTGGGGTTCTGGTGAATTTTGGGTCAGGGTTATGTTCAAAAGAATAATTTATTTTTAACTAAAAATTCGTTTCTATTATATATTTTTGTTTAAAACATCAGTTAAGGAGAGGATGAGTGTTACGTCATGCTCCTCGCCCGAATATTAGGAGGCGACTTACTCTGGTCTGTGGTGAAAATGAATGGTGAGGAGTGGAAAGTGGGAAGCTGGAGCAGCCAGCAGGCAGCGTCAGCTCCCCAGGCTCCTAATCACGAGTCCACCTGTCCTTAATGTCAAGGCAATGAGGAGCGTAAGTGTTTTTGTTGTGTGATTGGTTGGGTGAGTGAGTGTCTGTGTGTCTGTGTGCAGAGGCGATCCTAGGGTCTGTTGGGGCCAAGAGTAAAAATTCACTGGGGGCCCCCCTCTAACCAGTTTTTTACCATAGTTTAAAGTGTCAGCGATCGTTCGCCACCTAGTGGCTTAGGGGCCCCAAGCAGCTGCCTGCCCTGCCTGCTGACAAGAATCGCCTCTGTCTATGTGTGTGTGTGAGAGAGAGAGTGTGTGTGAGAGAGAGAGAGAGAGAGAGAGAGAGAGAGAGAGATCCTTACTGTATCGCCCGCTTCTCAGGGGCTGCGAAGAGACACTGAGGCCCTGGGCTCTCCCGTGAATACACTGTTAGCATGTGAGGCTTATCTTGTGTGTGCTTTGCAGACTAAGAACTGTCCCGACCTGTTCGAGTAGAGTGAGAGCAAGCAGCATGTGACGAACGCCGTCTGTCCTTTGGAGTTTGACCTGTGTGTGCTATTTTGGTGTCAGGACTGCAATTCGCGCCGAGAGCGCGACTGAACTGTGTGTTTGCACTTTGAACTTGTATTAAAGACGAAAAACCTTTTCACTACCTCTGCGCTGCATCCTTTCCACGGCCCTGAGTATGCAAGACTGAGCTTCTATAAAGCCGCTACACTGGACCAGACAAATATCGGTTGTAATATGGAATTAAGTACTTACATAGCTTTTCTGGATGCTTTGACCACTGGCAACAGCTTCAACAAACATTCTTCGGATGCTTCAAAATTCCAAAGTTTAAACTCTTCCAGCTCTTCGACTGAATTTAGGATCAAATACACTACGGCCGACCACTGAGTAGGAGAGAGGCTGACTCTGTGGAGGCGATGACTCTTTCTGTTACTTAAGAGGTTTTGGACTTCCTGCACCAAAGTACGGTCATTCAGTTCATTCAGACAGTGAAATAGATTGATGGATTTCTCTGAAAGAGGGATATCGTTGATCTTATCCTTTATGTACTGTGTTATGTCCTCGTTGCTGTACATTTCTTTCTGTCTCAGAAGGCTTTGTAAAGGAATCTGATTGGACTCCAGTGAGAAGCCCAGAAGAAAGCGGAGAAATAGGTCCAGATGCCCATTCTTGCTCTGCAATGCTTTATCCACTGCATTCCTGAGAAAGTCAGACATTGTTGTGTTCTTGGAGAAGTCTAAGAACCCAAAGGTTTGATGATCTGAGAAGTCTTTGTTGACGAAGGAAAAAAATGCATACAGAGCTGCAAGATGTTCCTGAACGCTCATGTGTACAAAACTGAACACTTTCCCCAGATGCATCACATACTCTTCCATGAAGATTTCAGTGCAAATCCCTGAGTACACAGAGGCTTCTTTGACATCAATGCCACACTCTCTTAAATCTTCCTCATAGAAGATCAGGTTGCCTTTGTCAAGCTGTTGAAAAGCCAGCTTGCCCAGTGCAGTGATAGTCTTGTCGATCTGGTCAGGATTACAGTCACTTCTTCCGTGATAGTTCTGGTTCCTATGTTTAGTCTGAAATATCAGGAAGTGTGTGAACATTTGAGTCAGAGTCTTTGGGATCCCTTCACTCTCTGCTTCAATCAACATCCTCTCCAGAACGGTTGCTGAAATCCAACAGAAAACCGGCATGTGGCACATAATGTAGAGGCTCCTGGAGGACTTCACATGTGTGATGATTTTATTGGCATTCTCAACATTGCTGATCCTCTTTCTGAAGTACTCTTCTTTCTGTGGGTCACTGAATCCTCTTACCTCTGTCACCCGATCCACACACTCTGCAGGGATCTGCCGTGCCGCTGCTGGGCGAGAGGTTATCCAGACACGGGCAAAGGGAAGCAGGTTCCCCTTGATGAGATTTGTCAGCAGCACATCCAGGGGTGCTGACTCACGTATGTCAAACAAGCTCTCGTTTTTCTGAAAGTCCAGAGGAAGTCGACACTCATCCAAACCATCAAAGATGAAAATGACTTTGTACTGGGAATATTCTCTTGGCTTAAACCCCTTTGTTTCGTTGAAAAAGTGAAGAAGAAGGTCTATAAAACTAAGGCGTTCCTCCTTCATCATATTTAACTCCCTAAAGGGAAGAGGAAATATGAAATCCAAATCTTGATTGGATTTTCCTTCAGCCCAGTCCAGGACAAACTTTTGCACAGACACTGTTTTTCCAATCCCTGCAATGCCTTTTGTCATCACAGTTCTGATGGCTTTGCCTTGTCCATGTAAGGCCTTAAAGATGTCATTACATTTGACTGGTGTATCTCCTGCTGCTGCACGAATGGATGCTGCTTCGATCTGTTTAACCTCATGTTCGTCGTTAACTTCACTGCTTCCACCCTCTGTGATGAAGAGCTCAGTGAAGATCGAGTTCAGAAGGGTTAAGTCCCCTTGTGCTGAAAATCTTTCAGTAATTGTCTGAAATTTCTGCTGCATTCTGGATTTAAAATGGCTCTGATTGGCTGGGGTTGGTTCTGAAAGGCAGATGTCATGATGCCCCTGAAGTACACAGGAAATAAAGACAAATAGAGACTGACATTGATTAACTAGTGGGAATAAAGTGGACATTTTGATTGAGAGTTTTGTATTTCGTTGATGTGTGTGTGTGTGTGTGTGTGTGTGTATTGCACACTTTCTCGCTCCTTACCCAAATATGGTTTAAGGTCAGAGTTCTTTTACTTTAATGCAAGGGCAGAGAAATATAAGGCATTTCTTTAAAAAAGATAAACCTGACCAGTGACTGGTGCACATACCACGAAT
Source organism: Rhabdalestes septentrionalis (assembly GCA_037832545.1). NCBI lineage: Eukaryota > Metazoa > Chordata > Actinopteri > Characiformes > Alestidae > Rhabdalestes > Rhabdalestes septentrionalis. Next base: position 14,061,703 of record JBBMFX010000017.1, read on the forward strand.
TTGTTGTCTGGACGAACTCCATCTGAGTGTTCTGCAGTCTGCTCGAGTCTTTAAAGAAAGAAAAGCTATTAATTCCACTCAGCTCAATAAATGTTATGGCTCTGATATATAAGCATTCATTTGCACATTTGTGACCTTGACCTTAAGTGGCCAATTGGAAAATCCATTTCAGCTTTATTTGAAGAAGCCCATTAAACACTTTGCTGAAGTCTTGTGATCATAAGGCTTAATGACACAAATACAAACCTTTGAAAACTGACATAAACCTACATAAACATTCATAAAGTCTCATTCCAACAAGTGACAGTAACATCTTCAGAGTTGTGGTCAGATTGGACTAAGGCAGCCTTTAATGCTTGTTGTAATAATTCTTCATAAATGTTGATGGAGGTTTTCATCAGTTAGCACAAAGTCTTATGAATACTATCCTTTATTTATTTGATTAAACATACATGCACACAAATACAATTCACAGAAAACATGCACCCCTGAGTCCTTTCTGGCCAGGCCTCTGAAGATTCTTGTTCCCTGAATTCTATTATTTGTAATATTTCTTTCTGAAGAACGCTGAACACAAACCCACATATTCATAGATCAGTTTCGAAAATTAACTGCTTCAGTGTTACTTAGAAATGTATGTGTTTATTGTTTACCACGTTTAATATCTAACCATATTTATTTATGAATGAACACAAAGTCATTGACAATAGTTTGAAGTTATCTGTATGCTTTTGAATAATTTTATTCTGGACCTCAGAATTTCTGCTTTAACTGGGGGTCTTATGAACACAAGTCTTCAGCCAAGTGTTACTGAATGTTTTCATTTTTTTTATTAGGACCTAATGACATCTTGCTGATGGGGGGATTGCTGACGGGATTCCGCACCTGCCCACATTTACAGCAGCCCACTGACGAATGTCCGGTATGCCCGATGGCCAGTCCAACATTGGGTGAGATTAGAATGGACTAATGCAGCCTATAATGCTTGTTGGAATAAACCCTCATATAGATTTAAGGACATTTATGAAGCCTTACTAATACTGGCCAAATACTTTATATATTTAATGCAATATCTTGTTTGCAATAAAAGTACAGAAATAAAATTAACAAATAAAACACATACCCATGGGTCCCTTGTGGCCAGGCCCTGAATTCTATTGGGAAGTCCTTAGACTTGTCGCTCCTCATGGACACATGACTGTGCTCTGAGTCTGAAGAGGTACTTTTCTGAAGAACACTAAACACAAACCAACATATTCATAGATCAGTGTTGACTAGTTATTGTTTCAGTGTTCTTTGTAACTTTATGTTTGCCAAATTTCATTTCTAATCATAATTATTCATGAATAAGCACAAACCTACTCACAATCTAAGCATTTTGATGTTTTTTTTTTGTAGTTCCGACATTACATGCAAAGAAGGGCTGCCCAGTTCTGGTCCTGAAAAGATCTACCACATTTCTCTCTATTCAGGTGTGCCAAAAGGCTTTATTACTTAATTCAGGTGTGTCAGGTAGAAGCTACGCATTGCAGGATAGTAAATCTCCAGGATTAGGACTGGTCATGTTGGAAAAATCCATTTTAAACTCAGTGAAGTTTATTTATTCGACTTTGGGCTTGTGTCAAAGGTGCTGGCAAAAATGTGAATAGTGAAGAACGAAGTTTTCACCTCTTATCTTTGAAGGGCTCAAAGTCGTCGTCCTCAGATGAGCTCATTTTGAAGCCCTAATTTGTCCATGAGGAAAACCGTCTGTTGAAAATAGGAATAGAGACCTACACACACACACACACACACACACACACACACACACACACACACACACACACACACACACACACACACACACACATGTATAAACATGTATAATAGAGTATAAAATGCTGTGTCTGAAAGAAAAATGCAATAACAAGTATGTCCAAAATGGTTATTTTGTACAATACATTTATTCTTTCATTTAAGTAAGTGTGAGTAATATTGGAGCATTTCTCTTGATCCTGTCATTGGGAAAAATTGTTAAATAAAATAAACATTTGGACATTTTGGGAAGCCGATAAGGCTTTGAAGCTGTTATTAAGAATGGGCAGTATTAAAATAGTGTAAAGATGTATTCATAACGTATTATAACAAATCCTGAAACTTGTAGACGCTCTCTTAATGTTAGACTTTCCCATATTCCCGGGAGTCGTTTAAAATAGTGGGACTAAAGCTTATAGCTATATAAATTCTGGTGTTTCTGGTCCTCCCCTGAAGGACACTGGGACCTTCCACGTCAGCAGAAACTAGATTTTCCATTAAACCAATGTTTGTGTTGCAAAGGAGCTAAAGGAGAAGTGATCGATTATAACGCTACCGTCACACCGTCTAGCATAATTTAAATTAAAGACTTCTTGAACATTTCGACCGAAAACATTTATTTATTTATTTCACACCGAGATTCTGACCGAGGTAGAGTTGTACAGTTTGTTGAACTGGGTGACGTCATACACAAAACATAAACAAAGGCACATTTACTAAAAAGAAAAAGTTCACCTTTTGTGGTCCTTGCTTCGCAAAATCCTTAACAGAATTGTTTTTGTCTTGTTTCCTGCTCCCACAAAACAAAACAACACGCAGTTCCTCCTCTGACACATTCTCTTTCACTTCTGCACGACACCCGTGACTATATAATAACACCCCCCTTATTGAAAATAGATACGGCTGTTAACACATCTATGTGCAGGGTAGGGAACAAACAACCAACTCTTGTGTCAGAACACAGTGTATTATACATTGCACATGCAGAGTGAATCATGCCTGTTCCGCAAATAGATTAATGGACTAATCGAGCTTCTTGATGTTGGTAGAATCAGAAGGTCGTGGGTTCCAATCACAGGAATGCTAGTGTCACCTCTGATGTACCATGGAGCAAGTTCCCGTCTGCACACACTGCTCCTGGCTGCCCAGTGCTTCACTGAGTGGATGCAGAAGAAGAATGTCGTGCTATTCACACTGTGTGCTGTTCGACAGAATGTTCACTTCATTTAGCACTCATCTTGCGGCCACCAGAGGGCGACATAGTTCGAACTGATGAAGGTTCTATTACCGCTTATGGCATGTCATGATATTTAAGGCATAGTTATGTCAATGTTATTTCTTTTATAGCAAGAATGGTGATGTCACGCATCAGCAAATCTCGAACACCATAAATAGATGCAGAAAACTGAACTTTAATTAAACACCTGTAGAAGATGGGGATTTGGGGGTTCTCCCCCTGAGTAAGTTTAATAATTTACTGCCTTCTAATTTTACAACAACTAATTTTACCTACAAAAGTGACAGGTTCATTCAATGACTACTTTAGAGACAGGTTCAACAATTCAACAAGTACTCATTCAACTATTTAATACATTCATCAGCCTGTTTTTAAACCCACTGCTATATCTAAGGTAATGAAATTAATGTGACACAATTTATGACTTTATGGGTGCATTTACTTTTTATTTTGTGCATTCTTTTTTTATTTAGTTGTAATACAACATTTCCAGGAAGAAAAAAAACTGTCTTGTTGGGAAATTTAGACTTACTTCCTGCTTCTTTGTAAATAATTTTCTTATGTCCATTGCATCTGTGGAGGGAGCAAATATTACAAACAATTGTTCATCAACTAAGAATATACTAGTTAACTGTTTAAAAAGCCTAAATAATGCAAACACTTACTCCTAATATGTCATTGTTTAGCTGAGCATTTGTTAAATGTGACCTAGGGCAGTGGTCTCCTTTATTTACTGACCTACAGATATACACACAGTCCACCTCCAGCACCTGTAGAGAGTTTATTATTGCTGACCCACAAACACACACACACACACACGAACAGATGCTTCACTGTTTCACTGGTGCAACTGCCATTTGAAACATATATGCTGCTATAAACTTTTATCAATGCATATTTTATTGAACAGTCTAAAATTCTCAAGAAAATATTTGGTGTTCCCCTGTTGTCCAATGCATTTGTGTATGATCCAAAATAATGGGGTAATGTTGTCATATCATGAACAGTGATGCAAGTCACTATATTTCAGCATTTCTCAAACAATGGGCCTGGGACTGGTGTCGGTCCGTGAGAGGATTCCTGTCGGTCGCGCTTCTGCACCAATCAAATTTTAGTCAGATCAGCTCTGGTCTCAGCGCTGCTGTCACTGCGGGACCCGCCCCCTCGACTTCATGTCCCACCCCTCGACTTCACGCCCCGCCCCTCGACTACACAACCCGCCCCTTGTTTCAGGTTCGAGAATGTTCATCGTTCCGCCCTTTGTCTCATTCACTCATTCCACTGGTTTATAATGGTTCTCATGAAGTCTAGTGAAATAATTTTCTTTCTATTTTTTCCAAATTGCAGTTTTTTCTAATCAGTTTGCTACTTTTAATTTTACAAGCCCTTTTCCCCTGTTGATGGTACAGGTTTTCCTTCCTTATTACTTCTTCTTTCTTATTTGGAGTGTCAAATTTGACGTCTGGATCCCTCTCCCTTGGCTGTATCCTTGGTGGCTCGACTGGCACGCCAGGTTGACTTGTAAATCATATTGACAACATTCAATATACCAGTGCAAATATATAACATACTCATATTCTTGATATGTGTATGAACACAGGGCTGAGCAGGCAGGCCCACTGAGGTGCACAGCAGGGAAGATGAGGCAAATCAGAGAAGTGCCTGGTAAGTAGCATAGCTTGTCTTACACTTGCAAAAATGTAGATGATGGTTCTCTGACATAATTTGGGACAGCGAGAGGGAGAGGAAGAGGCAGAGGGACAAGGGATCAACCATCTAATAACATTTCTGAAAACTGGCCCGAAAACTGTCATGATTGGCCCACACTTGCTTTTATTTGGAATAGTGTTTATCCTGAGTAGTGTTTTTACAATTTGATCTCTGTGATAGTGTATTTGACAACAGTTTATTTATACTTATATATAGTTGGTTAAAATAAAAAACAAATGAGTTTGTCATGTTGCCTGGGTTCTGGTAAAAAACAAAAAACAAATATGAGAAAATATTTGAGTTTTAACATAGTAATGCAAAACCAGTCAAATATGTTTTAAGGGTTGAAAACATGCTATCCTAAAGAGTTCATGAAGAGTTTAAAATGTATGTAGTAATGATTTTATTTAGGGTATTAAATAAAAATAATTATTTTTAATATCTATGTAATAAAGACTGAAATGTTTCATAAATGTGGCTTGTGATTTGTACTGATTTTGTAAGACTGATGAAACCTGTAGACCAATGGTTCTCAACCTTTTCAACATTAAGGCCCACTTATCTTTTACAGCATGTTGCCTAGGCCCACTTGGCCACATTAGATGATATTAAATGACCCATTGCGGACCAATGGCCTGTCTTGATATTAGATTCGTGGCCCATCAGTGGTCCGCCGCCCAGTGGTTGAGAAACCCGGCTGTAGGAATCATATTGGAGGCCCACGCCCCAAATCTCACATTCACCCTCGCCTAGTGCCTTTCTGCTTCTTCTGGGGGTGTTTTAGTAAAGTTCACTTTTCTGTATATATTTATGGTGTTTGACACTTTCTGGTGCTTGAGGACCATCCAGTGCAGAAACAGGCCTCAGTTTACTGTTATTAACTCTCTGCTTATTGTCAAGATGAAAGCATTTTATGTGACAAAACAGAATGTAATTTCCACTGAAATGGACTTAATTGACTCAAGGGGTGTCAGATGAGTCACTGAATTGTTGCTGATGTTTGACATCACCAGTCATTGCTATGTAAGTAATAACATTGACAAAGATGTGCCTCTTTTAAGTTGACCCCACTCTCTCTCTTTACTTTGCACCTGGTCAACTGATCAAAAAATCTGAATACATGCACAGCACTACACAGGGTATTAAAGTATGTTTTGATGTTGGAGCCATGCCAACTTTAGGAAGAGAAAAGAAATTCCAGCAATAAAAAGAATAATAACCATGATAATATACCATAAAATGGTGACCATTTTCACTGAAATTGACATAATTGTCTCAAGGTGTGTCAGATATGAGTCAGTGAATTGTTGCTGATGCATGACATCACCAGTCATTGCTATGTAAGTAATAACATTGACAAAGTGATTCCTTAAATGTCTTGACATGTCATGTTATTTTATGTAAAACTTATTTATATGTTATGTAGTTATGCAAATTATATATTTGTGTATATATTTATGATAGATGTTTATATTTATAACTGTAAATTGTAAAACTACACATTTATAACTAAACTGTTATGACAGATCTTAGTTCTACTATTGAATAATATGATACAGAGTAATTATATTTATAATGATAATATATAGCGATTCTATTTGTAATGATATAACAGTATTGTTCTCATTACCCATAGGTCACTCCCACAGATCTGGTGTAAAGCCTGGACAGAGAACTGAGTCGGGACTCATAGATATATATTTCTTTTATTTCAGATCTGAATATTAAAGTCAAAAATACATAGTATGATTGAAACATATTGCACTACGTCATAATGCTGAGCACGACAGGCGTCACATGTGCAGTAAATGAAATATCAATTTAAATATTAAATAACTGACAAAGTAAATATGTAAACACTAAGCTAGTTAAGATATTCTTTTTTTTCTCTCTATTGCAACACTTCCGATTAAAGTGGTTCGGTAACAGTACAAAAAAAGAGAAAGAAATAGTAGAATATTACTAATTTCTTTTCCAGTTCTGGTGGAGGTACACAGTGCTCTATTCAAAGTCGATTATTGTTTTGGGGTCGAGTCGTTTGTTGTTGTTTTTGTTGTTGTTCTTGTTCTTCTTCCCATTACGAGAAAAAAATGGTCCATGTTTCTTTTTTGTTTTTTTGTTTCCACTTCAGTATCTTCTCTCGTCACTAAACGGCACCAAAGCTCTAAAAAGGAGCTTTAAAACGGCAAACAATAAAAAAGAAGGTGTGTGTCGCCTGCGTTAAACCGCTGGGACAATGAAGCACCGATGATCTGATGATGCAGGTTATGTTTGATTTTCTCCTTCTTTTAGGTGAAATGTGGCCATGTGTGTGTGTGTGTGTGTGTGTGTGTGTGTGTGTGTATGTGTGTGTGTGTGTGGGGGGGGGGATTGTGGGCTTTTTTTTTACCTTTCCCTCACAAGCAA
>JBBMFX010000017.1:14073296-14084666 GCA_037832545.1 Rhabdalestes septentrionalis
GTTTCCCAGAAGACTGAGACTGGCAGGAGGGGCGCTGGCACTCAGTAGCTGCTGAGGTTCATCAGCATCTTCAAACTTTTTCAAGCACACTCTAAACACAAACACACACACACACACACACACACACACATACACAGGTCAGTTACACTGGCAATATCTAGCCTTACTAGGTATACAATAAATGGCCACTTCATCAGAAATGCCTGCTTTGCTGATGTATAGAGACTGTGGAACCTCTGCTGACACAGGGGGACACAGTTTCTGACCTCTGAGAGCCCCCGCAACTTCACCGTGCCTGATACACATATACACCAGGCCATAGCCATGGAATGAAGAAGGGGGGATCAAATTAGCTGCCAACAATGTCAGCCCTCCACAAACACTTCTAAAATATTTTTGTATGTTACACACAGAAAAAACATACAGGAAAAACAAGCTAAGTCGCATTACTGTAAACCCCTCATTTATTCACCAACACAAGCAATATTACTGAAATAGAACAGTTAGCTGAGGAACTTAGCTGAACATTACAAGGCTATAACCCTTTATAAAACGATCAAAGCCACAGACAAGAATTTGTTTCTGCTGGGGTTTGGCAACATCAGCATACTTTTTCCAGACAAAACTCACACGTGTTAGGCTACACCATGATACTTGCACTGGGAGTAATAATCCCAGTTTAGTTGTTATGATTATTGATTATTAATATGATTGTAATTACATTGATTCGTTTCAGACGGTAGTTTGTGGTTGCCTGTCATAACAGAGCAAATTTGTGTTTGTGTTTGAGTTTTATTGGATTTATTTGGATGTATAGTGTAAAAGTGTCTGTGGAGTAATAACATAAGCAATTTTCTGATACTGATTCAATATAGAGGAGACCAATAAATTGACCTCACAGTGTGTGGCAACCCTGGTTTTCCTCCAGGATAAACAACAAACCACAATGAAAATGTATAGTAAAGAGGTGCTAATGTACAATATGGTCTGTATGTTAGAACCACACATTCCTTTCCTGATTGCTTATGAATGGAGAGTAGGCTGGGGCAGCCATTTTGAGCAAGTTTCTTTTTGAGGGCTTTTCGAACTCCGTTCAGTAGATGGCAGTGTGTGAGAACTGGCCCTGGAATAAAACCAGAATCTGAGAGCTGGCAGGCAATCAGACAAAAAGCATTTGAGTGGGGATTGAGGTCATACCTCTTGCTGGTGGCCCACGGAACTTTACAGCGAATCAGAGATGCATCCAAATCAAAGTAGCCAGTCTGGGTTTTCCTCTGAGGAACCTGAGAAGGAGAAAATAAATAATAAAGAGGATTTTACTCCTGGCATGAGGTTCAAGGACATAGTGTCCACTTTTCTGATGAGTTCTGAGTGAGAAATAGGAACTGCAAAATCAAGGATATCACAAGGATATTTGCAGAACAGTCAAATTTCCATCTTTAATGGCAAATGACTCACTTGGAAAAACAGCCATAGGGTTAAATCTACCTGAATATGGGGATACTGTGCGGTATTTCACGTCCTATTCATTGTTAACTTTTGAGCGCAAACTGCAGACTGTTTTTGCTTTAGCTGTCCAATGTTGATTAAAGGTGGCAATGACAACCCGTCAGTGCAGAGTGAAGAATTTAGCTGAGTGCAATTACAGACCCAGTATAGAGAACAACTTACTCACTCACTCACTGTAACTGGTTACGCCTCACTATGGTTGCAGGTACCTGGAGCCTATAATGGGGCCAATGGGCACGAGGCAGGGATTCACCCAACAATTCCAAACCACTTTTTTTTTAAATTAATATGGTATTTCAGCTGTAATTTAATGTATTTATCTATAAATAAAAGTATTTTTATCCATCTTACTGACCGGAATTTTTTTATGTATATAGTATAGTGTATTTAGTACAATGGAAGCAATTGTAAAACTCTATTTTCCCCAAAGTTGTTTGGAACCCACTTTTTGGGCTGTTGTCCTGTAATATTAGCACAATATACAGGGAAACAAAAGAACTGCGTCAAAAATTTGAGAAAAAACTGCAGATGCAAGGTTTTATTGCAGGTTTTGCATGGTATGTAATTGGCAGATATGAAAATGTATTTTTTATGTATGTAAATAACTGATTATAAATGAATAATCTTATAAAATATTTATTTCTGCTGAAACATGAAAAGTCTGCCATGAGCATCCAGATCTTCCTTTGGGTTGCCATGGTTTGAGGCAGGTACTTTAGTATAATTTTTTAGGACAAAAGTAAGTCAAAAAGGGCATAAACAAACCTATTAGAGAATATTAAACATCTTGTGTGGCATTAGCCGTTTCATTAGCTGTGTAGTTACAGTGGAAAACTAAAGAAACGAGCAATAGGCATAAACCTGGTCTTGGTTGATGGACTGAATTTGCGGATGATCTGAATTTTGGTCAAACTATGTCTCTTCTCTGATCCCTAATCTGGCCAGTTTGGCTCAACTGGATGCTTCTTCAGAAAAAATCCATTTTGGAGAGGAAAAGTGCTTTACTGCACCATCTGCTGGTTGCATTCAAAACATTTTGACTTATTAATTTTGTCAGTGAAATGTTTGATTTTCAGATTTAAAAACACTAAAAGCTGGAAGACTGGTAAATGTGCAATTTCAGAAACCCTGGATATAATAGTAGAATTTTTGGTGAGCCATATATCTGGAGAGCAAAATAAAAACACAAAGAAAAAGTGGAACCGTGTTTTGAAGGACAAATGTGAGTAGCAAAGCTGAAGACGTCGCTATAACATCTTCAGAACAGCATTAGCAGTATAAAAATGGTCTTTTTTCTTTTACGGTTCATTACTCATTTGAAAAACTGCCATAGTGTGAAATCTAACAGAAAACCGGAGTGCTCTGTGGTGCATTGGCACTTATATTGAATGCAGTCAGCAGGGGACGCTCTGATCATTTTGATTCCCAACATGATTTTACATGTACTGTTGATTTAACAAGCTGAACAGGATCAATAAGACTTTAGCTGTATTTCACTAATGGCGCACATGTTGCAATTTATGGATAGTTTGTGTATAGTATAGTGTAGTGTGTAGCCCTGTGTGTTTTGTAATTATTGTAACATTATTTGTAGTGAGTAATGTTTTGACGCTACAGTAGCAACTTCAATTTTCTTTCGGGATCAGTAAAGTATGTATGTATGTATATATCTCTAAATCTATTTAGGAACAGCAAAGCTTACGCCTAATGACAGATGAGCCTGAGCAAAGCTGATTTTTCCTTTTGAGAGATAAAGCCAAGCTGTGATGATCAAATTCTGCGTCAACGGCCGGAGCTAAACTGGGCTTGTATGTGTGTTTAATAACAGCAGATGTGGTTCAGGGGAGGAGGAAGTGGGCTAACCCAGCCCATAATACCCCTGCCAGTGTGCCGAGTCGCTACCGGCAACAGGAAATACATGTGAGAGTCTGGAGAGCATTAAGAGGAGGAAGTGACTCATGATGAAGCAGGTGAGTCACATGACCCAGGCACAAACGGTTGGGTTTTATTATACTTTTGGGAAACTGCACTTTGGGGTGGAATGATTTGTTTTGCACTTCAAGCACATGGTAGAATTTTACAGTGTTGTTAATGCCGACTGGTTATGCCCAATACTGGCTTAAAGGAACTTTCCCCAAATTTGGAGCCCAAATTTTACTTTTAAGCCTAGCACTGAAGCCTCATGTAGCAAAAAAATGCTACAAGTCAATAGTCACCCAAATTGTTTTTGTCAACAGATCCTTAAAATTTGGATCTGCTTAAATCTCCTCCAGGTCTTCATTAAGGATCGAGCAGACTTGTGGACGTGGGTCAAAACGCAGTAAGACTTACTGTGAGCTACAGGCAGCCACCCCAGACAACACCAGTACGGGTTTCTAACAGAGCTTCTCCTTATTTGGCTGGTTGTTTGTGAAAAAAGACCCTGTTGTGTAAAAAGATGCCACAGCACTTGGCAATATGCTAAACTTCAGTTTATTTATACAGTAAGTCATACTTTGTCCTAAACCACATCCAGAAGTCACCTTAATGAAGAGCTGGATGTTGACTTTGTGTGTGAGTGACGTTAGCCTTGTAGCCCCAGTTCAAAAGAAGCTAAATTTACATCACAAGCATATCTTGGGGTCATTGGAACTCTGAGTTTATTTAATGTTTTCACACTGACACATGCTCACACACACACTCACCGGGCTGGAGAGCAGGGGAAGGCCGGTGCACGGGTGGAAGGCTTTTGTTGCCGTCCCGTCAATGGAGTGCCTATTCTGCTTCTTCCAGTTACTGCATGGCTTCAGTGGGGAGACAGGGCTTCTCTGTGAGACAAAATTAGCATAGAATCCATTTTATCTCATACTGAAAGAAGAACCAGATTTAGCTTTTAGCTGAGCTACATGTTATTGACCAGCCTTACTACTGAATTTCAGAGAATTAATTTTAAATTCAATTGAATTTAATATCACATTAAAAACTTAAAATTGATAACAGACTGAAGTTACAACAGGCTAGTTACAACATACTACAATAGCTAGCATCATCATGGTTCATTTAGAAACACGTGAATGGAGCATCTTACTCTGGTTCTTCAAAGCCACAGCAGAGATTATGCTAATCTTAGTTTTTATTCACAAAAACCTTTGAGTTGAAGGCAAATAATTTGGGTATCTACAATACTAGAGGCTCCTGTACATCATAGCTTGGTGATTTCCCTGTTAAAACACCTGAATCAACTCAACTTAATCAACAATATGTTTTAGAATAAGACTCTGCTGGACAGGGATCCTCCAAGGCTGGATGTGTGGACCCTTGCAAACAGAATTTAGTACTTGGTACTGAAGCCAGAGAGGGACACTCACCAGAGGGGTGTGTGCGGTGCTGCTGTGGGCTGAGTCTGGGCTTGGGGTGCGTTGGGTAAGGCTGGTGGGTGTGCTGGAAAACGAGGCCCAGGGGTCCTTATTCTCATCCTGCACTTGCATGGTGGACTTGGCATGGGCTTGTGTCTGTACTCTTTTCCCCCTGGTTTCCTCTAGTCCTGTCTGGAGCTCCCAGAAATCTTCAGCCCCCACTGCCCCATTCAAGATGTGGGAGTTCTTGGGGCTGGAGGGGTTGATGAGAGAGCTCCAGGGATCGTTTTTGGCATTGTGTGCATGTTGTTGACTGATTTGCATTGGCGGTTTTGCTTTAACTACAGTAGGCTCTTCTGATTTCAGGCGGGCCACATTTAAAGACCTGGATTCCCTCTTCCCTCTCGTATCTGTGCAAAGGTGATGGCCTGCGTTCAAATCGCCATTGGAAATGTCTGTGGGGGAACTGGGATTGTGTGGGAAGACGGTGCCATTCGAGTGGCTGCTGAGCTGGTGGTTCTGTTTCTGTTTCTGACAGTTCTGGTTCTGACTCTGGGGCTGCTGGGTCTGTCCTTGGTTGTGGTTATTTGAGTTGGGTTTGGGGCTCATTGGCTCGCGGCACAGTTTATAGGTGGCGTGCAGAAGCTCTTGGGATTGCTGGAGCCTCTCCTGGATTAGCCGTGATATATCCTGCACTGCCTCAGCGATCAGTGATCCTTCTGTCGGATCAGTCAGCAGCAGCCTCCGACAAGATGTGGGTTTGGCCCTTGAGGTCCCAGGCTCCTCTGGGTCAGCCTGGTCAGCTCGAGTACGGCTCCTGGGGCTAAGAGGAGTGCGGAAGAGAGAAGTCCGGCTCCTCTCTGGGTACCCGGAGTTCTCTGGGTACTCTGGGACCTCTGGCCTAGTTCTTTCATGTGGTTGTGGAGATAGGCATGGGTTACTAAGGTCTTTGGTCTTTTTAAACATCCCCTCATCCCTGGGGGAAGAGTTCCAAGGTGTTTTGGGTGCCAGTGGGTCACAGGGCGATGAGAAAAGAGCATCTGGCAGGTGGGGTGCTGTTGGGTCACAGAAATTTAGTCTTTGAGCAATGCGTGCAATGACCTCCTGTCTTTCCTGAAGCAGAGAACCAATCAGAGGGTTGGTTTCTCCCCCTGAAGTGGGACGGGGACTTGAGCTGGGTGATACAGAGGGGTCAATGAGTGAGAGGGATTTGAATCCACGAATCGGAGATGTTTCTGTCTTTATGGAGCTTTCTGCACCATTACAGCACGAGCTATAGTCGTCAGAGGATGGCGGAACACCCAAGCCACCATTTGTTCGAGTGTACATCCACTTTACAGCTTTGTTAGGTGGGACAGGTGACTCAGGACGCTGGGGGCATTTGCGGGTGTTCAGAGGGCTGCTAATTTTGGGGGGGTTCAGAGGACTGCTGCTGTTGCATTGAGGCAGTGGAGACCGTAGTGATCTGCAGAAAAGAGGTGATCCCTGCAGACGAAGAGGGTTTGGAGGATCTCTGACCGGCTCAAGTCGGCGGTAGGCTCCATCCCCAGGGTCAAAAGTTCTCTTGCTCAGGAAGGCAAGGCCAGAGTGGATACTGCATTTGAGTACGGGGTATTTGGGTTGGCGGGGCAACGACTGGACCCGCACCTTCAGAGCCACACTGTGAGACACGTTGGGCACAGGAAAGGCGTGCTCGGAGGGGGTCTGGGAGAAGTTCCATATCAACTCTTCATCTGCTGCACTTATTCTGGTGCACAGATAGAAAAATACATAAAGACATACAGCTGTTAACAGCCTGTCAAATGTTTGAGGATATGTTTTGTCATCAGTTTGCAATATTATCATGTAAATACATTTATTATTGTCTTGGGAATAATGCCAAAACCATGTCTTTCTTCCTTTGTTATTATGTCAAAACTTGGGCCAAACTTTGAGCCTAAAGTGTGTCAATGTGTAACTTTAACAATAATTTGAAATGGAAGATCATTCATGGATAATCAAGCTACATACACCCAAGTTGCCGTTAAATATGCAAAAAAGACTTGATCAAAAGAAACTGTAACCAAATATTTCTCTTAAAAGTGAAACGAAGTTGAGGTGTTCCCCAACTTTTCAGGAGCAGTGTATATAGAGTGTTTATATATGGAGCCCTTCAACTATCAGTGAATTACCTGTAAAGGATGTTTCTGGGGACGATGCCATGGGAGGCGCTGAGCCAGGCGCTCAGCTGAGAGAAGAAGACGTAGGAGCGCACAGCCAGCAGCAGAGTTTTCTCCTCGATAAAACGATCACCACTCCTGCAGGACACACAGGCAGGACAATAAAAATAAATTTACAAACAGTGTGCTGTTGTGTTTGCAATGCTCCAATCACTTGGACATCTGAGCTATCGGGCGGAACTGGACTCATCATTTCTGCTTGTATTCCGCTGTGTAAGGTATGATATTGTGGTCAGTGCTTTTTTATTGTTCTTTATTTGTTATTTCCCTCAATTTGTTTATCTTGACACCATTTTACAAACAAAAAATGAGCACACACACAAACAACCACACACACACACTCCTGAACCAAACTGAACTGCCATCTTTCTTTAAACACAAAATATTTATACACTGTATTTACACTATGGATCAAAACTTACATACCAACTGCCCCGTTTTTTGTTCTTTATGTTCCATGATCTTGTAGTAATGTTGCAGTCACAGAGGACCATGGAGGACCACTGCAGCCTGGGAGGGATCTTTTCACTGTTTACACTGTGTACCGGTTGAACTAACAGTAAACCTACCTGACCTGACTGCTTTTAGCTTCATTTCCAGTGTATCTCAGCCCGATAGCAATGTTTCTGATGTGTAATCCTCTCCCCACAGTTTATGGCTGGTTGTTGTTCTAAAACCATGTCCAAGGAGGTCTATTTTGTGGTACTGAACAAGTCTTGTTTGAGTAATATATTTTTTATGCACCATTCTTTAGACATGTAAATAAAACCTAACCCAGCAAAACTGTTAGCGATGAAGTGGTACAACCTTTCTCAGCGTTAGAACACTCGCACTAAAATGTCTCTACAAATAGACAGTAGTGCTTGCACTTGATTGATTTCTCAGTTGTTAAATTTGTATCTCCATTATCTTTTTTTGCTATAAGTAACCTTTATCCCTCATGAGAGACAACATACCCCACCTGAAATGCAAAAATATTTGATAATCTACAACCCCAAATCCCGCACAGTGTTTCTGTAGGTTATTCATACCTGCCCTGCCCATTTTGACTCGGCCCATATACACCAGCCAAATTTCTTAAAATAGTGAATCTATACTTGCCTGACCCACAGGTCATGGGTCCACCTGTGTGTGTGTGCTCATGTTGTGTTTGTGTGATCCTGTACTGTGTGTACTTCTGTGTGAATGAATTGGTAGACTGTGTATGAATGTGTGCTTGTGTGCACATTTGCACGTCTGTATATGCATGAATGGGTGAATTGTAAAGCATACACTGTGCACACACAGCCTACAGAAGGCCCATAACCTTTCTTGCACCACGGACCAGTTTCACGTAAAATAATATTTTCATGAAGTGTTATAGACAAAGCACATTTGTTATTTACTCAGTATTGGTTTTCATATACAGTGTCACCTGACCGAAACGAGCGTTTTTTCAAAATAAAATATCTATCGGACTCTGATAATCAGTGAAAATATATTATTCTATCTGTCTGTGCGACCCGGCACCATATGACTCATGGATTGATACTGGTCCCTGGTACGGTGGTTGGGGACCTCTGTTCTACAGGGACACACTTTATTATTACAATTTTATTGAAGAATTACTCATTTGGTGTACATTTTTAGATACTGTGTCAAGCCTGATTTTGACCACCTTCTGTTAAATTCAGCAATCTTGCTCTAAAATTTGTGAACGTTGTTACTTATCCTCATACAGTCATTTGAGCAGGGGTGCTCAAACCTTTTCACACATGGTACAGTGCTGTGTGCATGAGTCTCAGTGAGTGTAAGTACTGTGAAGTCCTGTGGAGAGCCACAGGATGTGCGGCAACAACTTTTCTTTAGAGATGACACAAAAGCATCGTGTATAGGACATAAATAAATGGTATAAACTATAAATATAATATAATGTTGTTAAAGCTCATATGCTCAGTATTGAAGGAAGTACCAAAACCACAAGAGCATGAACTAATAATACGCCCTGACTTACTGCTATAACCACTGAAACAAAAAAATACTTATTCATTTTACACCCAAACAGTAAATTACCAATTTTTTCTTTTCTTCTTTTTCAAATATAGGATTATAAGCAGTGGCTAAAATATAACAGGCTATTATGTATCAGGATCAACAATAAAATGTAACCTTTGGAACAATGTTTTGCACAAAACAAAATCTGTTAAAAAAAAAAGATAAAAGAAGAAAAATGATAACTGCTAATACCAAAATTTGAATAAGTTTGCATTATTTAAATAATATTTAATAATTAATGGTAATATGTAATATCCAGTGTTAAATTTTGTGTGTGTGATTATGAGTGTGCATGTGTGTGATTAGGTGTGTCCATGTGGGTGCCCATGCGCACGTCTATGTGTGTGTGTGTGTATGTGTGTGTGTGTGTGTCTGTGTGTGTGCGTGTTGTGTCTTACTGTCTGGGCACAGGCTGCAGTGTCCATCTCTCCAGCAGCAGAGCGTCCTGCTTTATTGCCGGATCATTCAGGTCCGTGCCATCTGTTGCCAGGCCCTCATCGCTATAGCAACAGTCAGGCAGCAGCATCACTTCAATCATGATGGGGATGTGATTCCGCCATAGCAACATAACCTCTGACCTTGTACGCCTGGCTTGACGGCACTGTTGGCACAACAAAAAACAGCAAAACAAACAAAAATAATGTAAACTCATTTACTGACTGAACACTTTCAACCAGGCCCTTTAAACTAGATACTAAATCAGGCCCTTTAAACAAGATCCTTAACTAGATCCTGAATCAGACCCTTAAATATAAACCTTAAACCCAACCCTAAACCTGGGAAAAGCTGAAAACACCCCACCTGTGGCAGTTTGTCACTGCACTCGTGTTTGGTCAGCATGGGCATGCCAGACTGGGCAGGGGGGCAGTGAAGCCCCTCGGTCCGACCCTTCACAGAACATTCCGGAGTTCGTCCCTCGGTGATCAGGAGCGTGAGGGACACCAGGAACTCCTCGGCGTCGTACTCAAAAAACTCCTCTGCCACTTCTGGAAAACAAAACAGAGACAGGTGGGCGGGGTTAACCGGCTGGACAGAAGAAAAGACTTTCATTATACACTTACATAATGATGGCAGGTGCTGTAAATTATTATATATAACCTACAATGGTCTTACCCCGCCCCCCCCATCAAAGTCTGCTTGTAACATTCATGTGTGTTCGTGTACCAAAAAGATCATTCATTTCACATGACCAATTTCCAACCTCTATTTCTAATTTAAACATTTCCGACAGGCCCTTTATAATGTGCAAATGAGCTCCGTTTTAAATGGCACACTCCAAAAATCTGAAGCTGAAACACTTCTTGTAACTTCAGCATGAATGAGGGGGCTAAACTACTGCACATGTTGTTTTTTGTGATGAATTTAAATAGACCATCATTGCAGCTTAGTTTTCATATATGTGGACTGAGGAGGTTTATGTGGACTGAGTGAGGTTTACATACTACACACACACTTTAATTACAAAAAGGAATATGATAGGGGCTCTTTAAAGGTAGCAGGGTTTGAACCCATCTAACTGGAAACATCCGCTCTGATCAAGCAGAGCATCGTAAAAACAAGCCAGAACAATTTCAGAAGAAATTCTTTCACAGAAGAAGCTGGGAGGGAGATTTGAGGCATCACGTTAAGGTCAACATCCATTTGCGAGTTATTATTATTCCCCTCTGATCTGAACATACATTTTATTACAACATCATACATCTACACACCTTCACACACACACCATCGTGCATCAAAGGGCAGCAGCCAATCCGCAGCAAGGAGAAAGAAATAACACTCTAAGGGCTTTCTTTAGGTTCTCTGGACAGTTCCAAAAATTGAGTAGTTATACTTTATATGTAAATGTAGGTTAATCTACGTAATATTTATCATATAAAATCAGTATATTATTTGTTTATAAATGGGTTGTTTATGTTTGGGTGCGGTCTTAAAGGAGCAGGACGAAGAAAGTTTGAAATGTGGTTCAGAAATGAACAAGAACTCTTAAGTGTATGTAAAGTGTCAAGAAAGAACATGTCCTATATGGGCCCTTAAAAGGGTATTAACTGAGAGGTGATTGGCCCAGATACTTCACTCAGGCTTAATCAGCCTCAGGTTAAAATACAAGAGAGGTGAATTCGACTTTTTAGTAGTGTGCGTTTGGTGCAACACACCAGTCATGGGATATAGAATTGTTCTCTCATTCAGACTCTCTCTCACACACACACACACACACACACACACACACACACACACACGCACACACACACACACACACACACACACACACACAC
>JBBMFX010000017.1:14153493-14166667 GCA_037832545.1 Rhabdalestes septentrionalis
TGTGTGTGTGTGTGTGTGTGTGTGTGTGTGTGTTTGTGTGTGTGTGTGTGTGTGCAATGATTATTTAATTTCAGAAAAAAAAATGTGTAAAAAAAACTGGTTAATCTGATTGTTCTGTTGAAACAAGGTACCCATTGGAATGTGCTACAGTTAACTTCTGTGCATGTACAGTTCCACAGTTTGGGATTCTGTACTATTTTTATATGAGTGTATGTTGCTACACCGTGTCTGCATCTTCACAGTGATCACAAAAGCAATTTCCTCTAGCTTTATGATTCAGATTCTAAAATGCCTTTTTCTGCAGTTTGCGGAATGGGCGCCGGAACCATTATAGCTTAATAACCATTATAATCCCCTCCACAAAAAACAGCCGAGAGCATATTATTTGCCTATTTTTCATCACACTCAGTGTTATATACCGACTATAAACTATAAAAAAGAGAGCATTTTTTACCAGGGTAGCATGAATGGATAAACTCTGCTGTGGATTTGCACTATGGTAGCATTTTTTGACAAAGCTGCAAATCTGAAGCTAGGAAAAACAAGCGCTGTCCAGACTCACCACAAACTGTTACCATGGCATGATCTGATCAGCCTGTGTCCTGCTTCATGATAGCTTTTCTCAGTGGTAGAACCTGGCAGTATAAACTGGCTCTATGCACGTCTAAAGATCTTTCTATTTGTCAATTTAAATACATATTTTTCTCTGATTATGCACAATGTTTGAATTGTTTCATCGTTATCAGTTTTATAAACAGACTATAAACTGTATAAACTTATTGGGAGATTTTTTCAACAGCGTTCGCTAATTCATCAGAACACCAGAACTATTATATTTTGGAATGAAAATGTTAAAATATTTCTGGCACCCATGCTTGCTTGTATTTGTTTCTATAATTGTTCTTGCTGAAGCATTTTCCCTAAGTATATTAGGCCATTTTTGAATGCTGTGACAATTAATGCACATGAACAGAGCAACAACAGTTATAAAATAAAAGAGATGTTTAAAGCCTGTAATGTTGATCATTAATGCATGCATGTGCCAAAATTAACTTAAAATTTTAAATACGTTTACAGCAAAAATGTGTGTGATTAATCTCGTTAAATTCCTTACAGAGTCTGTGATTAATTATATAATTGTATATATTTACTGTTCTGATCATGGGTGCAGGTGTTCTGAAAATGCTGCCTTGTCGAAAAATGCTACCATAGTGCAAATCCACAGCAGAGTATATCTATTCATGCTACCCTGGCAAAAAATGCTCTCGTTTTTTATACAGTTTATAGTCGGCTTACACTGATAGTGATGAGAAATAGGCAAATAATATGCTCTCAGCTGTATATCGTGGAGGGGATTAGAATGACCCATTCTCTGGACTCTGAGGGTACCTTGTTATTCTATAAAAAACTAGATAAAACATGAATGCCCTGCAGTGGCAAATAGTTCTGCTTTTATAATTGATTTGATTACATTAATGTTTAAGTTGAGATTTACTGAAATATTTGAACTGTAACTCTATGACTGTGTTAAAGGGAACACTGCCGTTGAAAAGCCCCTCATTTGTTTAAAGTGCTTGCAAACCAAATGGCATTGCACCATTGTTCATACTGTGTCAAAAACTGACTTAAAAATATGTGTGTGAATGTACATTAGGGGTCCAGTTTGTGTTGTCCAGTTTATTACATAACTAAACTTAAACAAAACAACAAAAACATAAATGCATAAAAGAACTCTGAGAAATAAACAGGGCAGTGCAGACAAAGACCCAACCAAAGTATTTATATAAAGACTTGTCAGCAGAGACACCTGGGCAACGGATGCAACATGAAAAGGACACAGGTGAGCAGACAGGGCGGGGCTAAATTGGGGCAACAAACTAACATGGCATTTGTAAAGTTGACTAGAAATAGAAAGTGAGGCATTACACTTATTACTTCTTCTAAACCAAAGAAAGACAATCCCAACAGGTGCTATACATGCATATAGTGGAACCGAAAATTATTAAAATAAAATACATTTCAAAAGGGAGAATGGAGTGGGGACATAAAATGACATCATCGTCAAATGGGTGGAATTGGTTGTCTGAATAATTTTCTGCTTTCTAAACATCTGTTTCATCTTGTGAAAAACTCTCAGCACTCGTCATATCGCTACACCCCTAGAGCACACAGTCACTGGCATGTGTGTGTGTGTGTGTGTGTGTGCGTTTGTGTGTGTTTTTATATTACACACTGACCACCAATCTGTAAATAGAACAACACACAGAAAATAAAACGTACACGAAGCTCATCAATATGGGGGTCGAGCTTCTGGCCCCACGTCAAATTATAACCCACAAAATCTCCCGTCTGCAGGGCTCGCTGCAGACATAATCAAAAATCAATAATCAGCCCGAGATTATGATAACGAGGCGGTCCGCCACAGGAAGCTCTCGGCAGTGCTGAAAAAATAAAACAAGGAAGGAAATAAAGAAATGAAGCAAAAAAGAAAAAAAAATCACTTCAACAATAAATGAATCGTCCTCCTGAAATGAAGCTTTCCAGCCGGGACAACAAAGTCAGGGACGACACCGATCGATTACATCAAGAATAAAGCGAATTTCCTTCAGAAAGACAAAAGGACGGGAAGGTGAGCAGCTTCATGAAGACGGCTGTTGCTACAAGGGATGGCTTTCTGAAAGCGATGCTGCCTGACGGTTTATAGGATGTGATGCTTGTCATCGTAGCATCTGAGACTGGACACACTGGGGCGAGGTAGTGTGTGTGGACGTGGTGGACAATGTAAATGACTCTAAATGTAGCCAATCAGCAAAGAAATCCTTGCTTGATGTCTAATTATTAGACAGAGTGAAATGTCAGAAACCTAAACAACACACTTTGTGGTGGGTGTGTGATGGTTTAGGCCTGAAGATTTCTAATAGACTTAGTTATGTGGTTTCTGACACTGTACGATTTACTTTGTTTGTTGTTCCTTTGTCATGTAGAACCAAAGTTACTGTTATGATAAAATGTATCAATAAAACTACTATTGGGGTTTTAAAAATGGCTTCACATGCAAATGTCGATGAAGACAAAAAATGCATTTAGGTCTTAAAAGCAAACTTTCAGGACAGTTTCAGCCCACAGGTGGGTGGGTAAAACCTACAGAGGGCGGTGGTCTAGAAAGTGGAGTGGTGGCATGCCGAGTAAAAGAACAGCAAATCGTCAGCGTGTAGGACAGCAAACAACAGCTTTAGTCTGTTTTACACTGTTTTTCTTTATTGAAACCAGATTTTACTAATAGACATTAAGTTCTAAGGGTTAAATTAAGTCCTGAATGCAGAAAGCAGAATGGAAATTCTTGAGTATTCCCAACCTGGCTGTGGAAAATCCTGTTCACCATCAAAACCCCTTCAGACCTTTTCCCTCTCAGACACAACGAGCCTTTAATTGGCCAAATTGATAATTGATTTAATGGGCTTTCACGGCCCTGGCTCTGAAATCCTTGAGGAAAGTGGAAAATAGGATTTCCACAAGTGATTCCATTTTCTAAATAATCCCTCCCTCGCTATAGTCCATCGTCTCCGGACACGCTTTTCATGACAAGGAGCACTTGTGCCGCCCGAGAGCATATTATAAAGCAGTCTGCGCTCCTTAAGAAAAAAAAGGCCCCAACCAACCTAGCGGGAGATGGAATATCAGTTGCCAGTGAAAAAGATCTCTGGAAAATTCCAGTCCAGCTGAAATCCATAGAGGTGTTTAGTGTAACAGAGTTATAATCTGCTGAAAAACAGGTTAGAGCGAGTAAAGCCCTTTAAATGAAAATTGACTCTTCTGTTAATGATCAATTGATCATTGGAATAGGGTCCCTAATACCCCAAACCTGGCCCCGACCCAAACACACACACACACAAACACACACACACACACAAAATGCACACCCTTGCCTTTATACTGCCTCCTTTCTTTTCTTCCTATATGAGTCAACAGAAACAGAAGAAACTGGAATTTCCTTTTTGTTCCTCTGTTGAAAGGTGTGCTCGAAGGGGAGCCTGAAAAAAGTGGTACATCAGTCAAAAACAATGTGACCAGAATTTCAACGCCAAGAATGTCTATGCTGCATTAATGAATTTCAAAGAAATGTCTGTTTGTTCCACGACGCACTTTTCCCTCACAGTTAATTTCAAACCTCTGTAACTTATATTTTTCCATTTTTTAAGTGTCAAAGCAGAAGTTTAATTTATATTTTAAAAATACTGCCGCATATGCAATTTGCTTTTTTATATTTTTATTGATAGTGATCACTTGCATATCCCTTTACCATTTTGTAATATATGTAAATTTGGATATTTCCCATCTTTTTGTTAATTTAGCAATAAACTGTTTACCATTTGTCCTTAATGATCTTTTCTTTTAAACATTCCTAAATGCTCCTGTATCACTGAGCTGAATGTCTTAGCTTTGTAATATTGAGTAGATGAAAGGAAAGAAATTGGAGCAAATGTTTTACTGTGAGCGGCAACAAAGTGCAAAAAGATAAAGGAGTTTCAACCATTCAGCATTCAGCACCACTAGTATACTGATCACAATCTGATCATCTGTAATCATCTGCACCTGTTTCTTCACTGGTTCAGGCCTTAGGTTAGATTGTCTTTGTTCTTCTTGAATAATTCATATAAGGGATACATGGTGTCTTAGCAAACATAAAAAGTTCCTCTGAAACTGTTCAGGTTCAGGAACTGTATTAAAAATTGTGAGTCCTTCAGTCTATATCTTTAAGAGACAATAGGAAGGAATTAGATCTTTTGTGCAACTGGATATGTTCTGCTTTCTTGTTCTTGCAGCACAGAGAGTGTAATGATATAAATATGCATTTTGAAAAAAACATATTTAACAATTTTGAGTTTTAATGAAATAAGGTGGAAAAGGGGGAGAAGGTAGAAAAGATGGGACATGTGAAGAAAGCAGAAAAACTGGAGATGATAGAGAAGGTACAAAATGTGGAGAAGATAGAAAGTGTGGAGTATGTAGAAAAGGTGGAGAAAGTAGAAAAGGAGGAAAGGGAGAATAGGAAGATGGTGGGGAGGGTGGTAAAGGTGAAGAAGGTGGAGAATGTGGAAAAGATGAAGAAGGTGGAAAGTATTTAAAAATGAAAGCCTTTAGTTTAAGGCTGGACTACTGAGGTTGAGCATTATTGCACAGACACCCAAACACCATGGGCATTTTGAGAGACACCTTGAGGTTTGTGGCACATGACCGACTGCCATTTTCTGGCTGTAAATAATGGCAGGCAGACGAAGGGAGTCAAAGCCAGGCCAAACAGGCAGCGTGTTATACGAGCTCCTCTCGCTCCTCCAGCGCTCACTCTGACACCAACAGCCCGTCAGAAATCATCCACTATCTCTCCTCTACCCTTGGCACGACACATCCATTTCGCTATTGGACGCCGTCAAGGGCCCGTCCCGCTATCTGACGCCTAGCCTGCAGTTATTAATTTGTGTCGGGCAGAATTGATGCAGTCTCCTCCGAGAAGGATCCAGGGATGGGTTGTTCAGAGCAGAAAAGGGGGGGGGAACACAACGAGAGTCATTCCACTGCACAAGAAATGCATATTTATTTTAGTGCGAGAAGTGGAGAGCATGAGAGAGAGAGAGACAGATGGGAGGGCAGTGAGAGGGCGAGAATGATAGAAAGAATGAGAGAGGGAGAAAGAAAAAAGGAATAGAGAGAGAGAGAGAAAGAACAATTGAGAGAGAGAGGAAGAGGGAAGAGAGAGAGAGAAACAAGCAGAGAGAGAGTGGACAGAGAAAGAGAAATGAGAGAGAGCCAGAGAGAGAGGGAAAAAGAAAGGGGTAGAGAAAAATATTCAGGAAGCAAGAGTGAAGTGAGTGAGTGAGTGAGTGAGTGAGAGAGGGAGCAGAAATCATTCGTGTCATTTATTGGAACACCTTTTATTTCTCACTACAAAAGTCAATGCCAGGAGTCTCTTGGAGAGTAAAATTTTATGCCGTCTGAATAAAAACATAAGACCTCTAATATTCTCAAAAAGTTCTATTTAATAAAGTACTTGATATTTTTTGCATGTGCAGCCTGCTCAGTATGATGCAGGATCATTTTTTCAATGATTATCGTGGCATTCAGTGCCATTTGTGATCTCTGGTATACTCAAATGCCATTACTCTACAGAAATCATTATCATACTTAAATGCCATTACTACACTCAAAGACTTCATCATACCAAACACCACTCTTATGTTTAAATACCTCTACTACATTCAAATACATTACTCAAACATCATTTGAACAAATACTATTACTACACTCAAATACCATTTGCATAATTAAATACCATTGCTAGGCCCAAAAACCTGTGCCATGTTGTAATAAGTTTACAACACTTAAATGACCTAACATTCCTCAAACACTATGACTTTGATACAATTTTTCAATGCACCGACACAATTGACCTATTGGAGCAAATCACTTGGTGAAAGCGCTAGACAGATCTAAGTGTCTTCTGCAAAGTTACGGTAGGACACAAAATTGTCTTTAAGAATGCAACCCAGAGGAAGTATGTACAGGTTAAACAGGACACGCCCAAGAATGGATCCTTGAGGCACTCCATTTAGCATGGTGGTTTTCGACAATTTGCTTGTGCCAATTGAAACAAAATAACCCCTGCCTTCCATAGACGACCTGAACCTGAACCAACTATACCCAAGAGTCCAACCCAGTTTTCAAGCTTGCTGTCTTGCTAAATATTATGCTCAACAGTGTCAGGGCTGCACTCAGATGTAACAGCACTAGCACAGTTATTTTGATTGCATCTGAATTCAGGAGAACATCATTTAGTACCTTAACAAGAACAGTTTCTATACATTTGTTTTGATGGAAATCTGATTGAATAGTCATCAAAAAAAACATTTGTGTCTGGGTAGTTATTGATTTGATTAGATCTTGCCCATAAAGGGAAGATTAAAGATGGGTCTATAACTGTTAAAAGCAGATGCACCCAAGTAAAGCTTCTTCAGTAGGGGTTTAATAACTGCGTTTTTTAACAATGCGATAGGTCTTGCACTAAGCTACTAAAAACAGAACATGTTACAATACTCATGTACACTCACAAAGACCGTGCACAAATTCAGTTACTGTACTCCAAAATCTGTCCCATGCTCAAACACCAGTACTGTAATTTAAAAGCCTAACTATATTCAAGTACCATTACTATGCTCAAATAGTTTTATTACATTACACTTTACCACGCTCAGATACTTTTACTACACTCAAAAACCTGTACCCTACCCATGCTCAAATACCATCATTATACTTGAGTAACATTATTTCACGCAAAATACCCTAACCATATTCAAATACCATAAACTTTATACCTTGATCTCAGGGAAAATTAAAGTCCAAAAAGATAGAAGATTATTGCTTTTTAACCTTGACATGAATGAACATGATTGAATGAATCATTCAGCTGCAGTTTTTTCACAAAAGAGTCTCTAACCAACCAATCAAACCAATAACTGTGTGTCAGCTCACACATCTCTGGCCTTCTATCAGCGGCCACTAAAACCAGGCCCTTGGAGAGACTCTGTTTTCCCGCCGGTGGGCCTAGAAGTAATATATATTTAGAAATGAAGGATCTGTCCAGTGCGGTGTGGATGGATGGCATTTATCAGTGAGAGATCTCCTGCTTTAATTGGGTTTGTGCGTGGAAAGAGAGACGCTCCATTAGCCCAGGGTGGAGAGCTGGAAGAGCAATCTAATGGCCTGCAGGGTTTCTACAGTCACACTCATTTCAGACAAGGGATGGACAATACGACCAAAAATCAACATCACGCAATCGGTCCATATGATTAATTATTGACAGTTACTGTAGCTAATGTCCCCATTCAACAGTGATGTCCTGGGGCAGTTTGAGAAGATGTGTTGGTGCTTCATGTGGAAACATGCTAAACTTCCCCATTTCAAGCAGAATACATTTGGGGGAATAAAACACTACAAATTGGGATTTTAGAGCCAGATCTGGCAGTCATGGCTGGTTACCTGCTATTTAGGGTTATATTTCATTCATATACAAATAAGAATAGCATCTCATCTAATATACTGGTGTTTGAGTGGACTGGATATTCAAGGTACACTAAGCCTTAGAATAAACAGTTTCCTGTTTTTGTGATATCGTAAATACAGTAAAATCTGATTTGAGATCAGTCCTGGTGTTGTCTGTAATGGTGGTAAGGTTTAGTTGTTAAAGATCACAGTAAGTTATATTGTGTCCTAAACCACATCCACAAGTCTGGAGCAAAAGCTGGATGTGGTTCCAGAGGTTTGGGTACTTTTTAGAAAATAATCTTTACTTTCAGGAAAAAAAATTATTTACTTAAATGTACTTATAATTATAACTAGTATTTAAATACCCCATGATTTTCCAGGCAGATGGCTCCTTGTTGTGTGTGTTCACAATACACACAACAATATCATGCCTGCTAACACCAGCTAATAAAAACAGAGATTAACCTGTAGAATTTAGTAGAAACTATGAGGCATGAGCCCAGTATTAATCTCAGATCTGCATGGTTTTGGGCAAGCCTGCTTTCTGCTGTTATCTGTGTTGCAAATGACAGACCACCTGCACCATTTAAACATGGCTACACATTTTACACAGTTAAATTCTTCCCACAGTTTTTGGCAATGACATTTAGTTGCTCCAAATGGGATTTTTTTCTGTTGTGTATAAGGGGCATCTAAATCAAAGCACTAAACCCATTTGAGAGGACCATGTTGGCCAGTAAAACCAGACATCATAAGAAATAAGCAGCTGAATAAGCCAGCATTGGGTGAAAAAACCACAAGATCTTTTCATTTAGAGAGAGATCCTGTTATAGGTTAGTGAGGTCACAGTGGTGACAAAAATGTTTTGTTCCTGTTCAGACGTGAGATGTGTGTTGTCCACTCACAGCTCAAAGGAGCTGAACGCTATAACCTGTAGTCAGATAATGGCAGCCCACCATGGCACAATACTTGTCTTTTAGACTTGCCTTGGGTTGCCAGGGTCATCACAAAACAGTCGAATCCAAGCATAGCTCACTAAATAATGAACAAAGTGCAGTTTTGGGGATTCTATGCCATTTCCAGTTAAAGATATTCATGTAATTGGTTTCTGTAATGTCATAAATGCAGCAGAATCTAACCTAAAATCCATCCTGTTATCATCTGAAACTGCCACCTGTAGCACTAAAGTTTAGTTCATGATTACATCTCACAAAAAAAAAAAAAACTCATTGTGCATGTTCAAATTAGAAACAAGGATGATTTTTCTAGGCTTATCCAGCTATGTGTAATGTAAACCCCTGAAACATTACAAAATACATCTGTAGACCATACTTGTCTTTTACACCTGCCTGGGGTTTTCAGGGCCATTACAAAACAGCAGACTCCAAGAATAACTCAATATAGAGAGAACAAGGTGCGGTTTGCCTTATTCCCAATGACATTCAGATAACCAATATCATGACGGGCAATTCTTAAAACGGGCCATATTTTTGAGCGATAGAGTGTGCTTTACACCTGCTGTCCAAGTGAATGCCAGTAAAAGAACGTTCTATATGACTACAGCCGTCCACTTGTGAGGAAATCGATGCCTGTAGCACAGTGACATTTTAATCTAAAGGTCCTGCATATTTGTTTTTCTGCACTTTGAAGATGATCCCCAACCTAAAGTATATTGCTGGACCCGGAGGACAGCAGCCACAAAGGATCCCTCCCTACATCCTCCAGCTCCCTTCCTTTCACTCCTCCTCCTCCCCCTCCACCTCCCATCCCCCCTGTTTCTTCCATTCCTTTTCCTCCACTCTCTCCTCTTTCCATCCTCTCAGCACTGAAACAATCATCAATTACTCTTATCCTCCGCCACCATCTCATCTCAGCTCATTTTGGAGATGAGGCTTTTCCTCGTTGGAAAGGGAGCGTCCAATCCTTTCTCTGTCCATCACTCTCTCTCTGTCTTTCTGTCTCTCTCTCTCTCTCTATCCCTCCCTCTCTCTTTCCTTCTCTCATTCGGGCCTAAGATTGACAGCCAGTGAGCAAATCAATAATAATTATTGGATTGCAGCAGCTGATGCTCAGGCAGCACTGAACAAACATTCCGTCCAGCATTCATTTGAATATTCACCCCTGCCGCCCTGGCGGACGTCGTCAAACATGCAACACATTAACAGGCCAAGCTGATGCATAGTTCACCGAGGCTGGGCGAGTGTGTGTACATGCGTGTCCAGGGAAATTTTCCTATTATGCATCCAATTGATTTGAGATTGTTTTCATAATTTTCAACAAAAAAGCCTGCAAATATTTAAGAGCAGGAACATGAGAATCCAAGAGAGACATTGTTACACTACGAGTCAAATATTTTTGCTCAGTTTTTAATCATTAAAAATTCACTAAAATTCACTCAAAATACACTCAGTAATCTTTACTGACCAGTGCTTGAAGTGGAAAAAAAAATATTCTCGGGCCACTGTCACTGCGTCGGATCAGTTTCAGTAAGTACCAGAATGCAGAAAAATTGGCGGAACCCAAAAGACGAAAATACAGAAGTTCCGGAACTGTGTTCCGCCGCGTTCAGGCCCACTTCCAGCACTGTTACTGACCAAAAAAAAGGTACAGTATGTTTACCATTTCAGTTCCTTTATTAGCCAGAAAATGTCACATAATTTATTAATCACTACTGACATATAAAATGAATTATATTTATAATTATAATATGGACAAGTGTTAGAAAAAAACAAAAAACTATAAAATGTGTTAAGTGCATAATCAAGTTATAGACAAGAATTTGACTCGGCATCACCACCCAATCAGTTAACAGGAGTCACACATGCACAGTTACATACTGTTTCAGTTTATGAAGGAAACTTGTTTTATTTGATGTATTTCCAATTATATATTTAAAAAAAAACTTTAAGTGGTGTTAAGGGCTGGTTCAGTCAGTAACATTAATAATAATAATAATAATAATAATAATAATAATAATAATAATAATAATAATAATAATAATAATAAGTTAAATTTATATAGTGCCTTTCACAAACCCAAGGTTGCTTTACATAGCAAGCAAATAATAAATGTAAACAACAGCTAATCCAGAATGTACTATTTAGTATTAAGCAATTGAATGCTTTTAATTGGTGACTACTGTCTTGGGAAAGTTTTCTTCTTACACATCTATGCGATCAGATTTCCTGCAAATATTTAAATACAGAAAAATAAGCAAATCTAAGAACTATGATCCAAGAACTAGAAGTTACAACGTAACATTGTAAAAGTGATGTAACTCTTACATGAAAATTGTTTCTAAATTCTATGAAACAGGGCTTTAAAAGTAATGCCGAAGATGACAACAATGCCAGGAGTCACTAATGGTATCAAGCTAACTGATAACTACTGTCTTAGGAATGTTTTCCTATTATTTAGTCAATTGTTTAGAGAGTGTAACAGCTACATTGTTACATTGTAAATATAATTTAGGTCTGACATGTTTCACTATGACAAGCTGCAAAGAATCTAAATATACAAGGTGCCTACATAAAGGAGTTACAACCCCTCAGCATTCAGCACCACAAGTATACTGATCACCATCTGATCATATGAAACCTGATTCTTCACTGGTTCAGGACATAAAGGTCACTAGATGATTTAACAAACAGCCAACACTTCTCTGAAACCGGTCAGGTTCACAGACTGGGCTGAAAATAAGAGTCTTCGGAAGGCTAGAGAACGTTTCCGCAAGACTACATGAAAAATACAAGAACGTTGGAAGAAAATACGAAGAAATAAGAGGTGGTTTAAAATTTTGCACAGTATATTTGGCAGGTCAACCATCATATATTTTTTGCCATGCTATTCCGTTAATGCAGTATAGCACAAGCCACTCCATGTTTTCCAGCTTATCATCTTGTTCTGTTTTCGGAGGTAGTTCTGGCAGAGCTTGGACTTATGTTTTGGGACACTATATTGATGTAGGACGAACTGACCAACTCAGCATATACCAGAGATCCTGCATGGAGCTACAGAATCATTTCCCACTTCTGGGTAACCTCACCATTTTTAAACCTCTCGCAGTCCAGCACAGTCCTTTGTAATATTTCATGCTATTCATTGGACTTGAAATGTCTGAATTATAATAAAAATCTTGAAACACTGGGGTGTTCTAAAACTTTTGGCCAGCAGTGTATTTCAGAAACATTTGATCTAATTGTAGAATAGAAATAAAAAGAAGGCTATCTTTTGATTCTTACACTAAACAGTAAGGTATGCCGGCAAATTTCTTGTGGATTATTATCAATCATTTTATCAATATTAGGGTCGAGGTAAGCAGGAAGTGATCACAGGGTCCAAAAGATTTGAAAAAAACAAAACAAAAAAACAAATATGAAGGGTCTATGGTATATGAGAACACAAGAAACTATACATTTTGAGGTAGTTCAAGGGAGAGAAAGAAGAGAAGCACCACAGAAACAAAGGTAAAAAATAAACAGACATAACAATCAACACCATCAGAATTAGTTTTTTCTAAGAGCAAGTTTTACAAAGAGTAGCATGACAAAAGCATAACAAAGACTCCATACAGACTGAAATACAGGGGTATGCTAACTAAGGTGACAGCAGGAGCTGAGTCAGGATCTAGACACAAATGAAAGGGAAAACAAGGGGCCAGTGCTAATGTGGAACCAAAAAAATGCCAAAAAACTGGAAAAACACATGAAGAACATTACAAACTTTCACCACCGGCAAGCCACAAACACTTCAGCTGTCATATCAGCTCAGCGACATCCAATCCCTCATGTTCTCCCTCTGAATTATTGTTGGTCTACAGCCGCCGAAAACAAGCCTCAGTTAGAGCAGTGACAGTGCCTCTGTCACTCTTGTACTCTTTAAAGACAAGCTCTCAATCTGGACCTGCTCAGGCTGGTGGGCATTTACAGGTCAGTGGAGCAAACCACAGAACAATCCTGCAGGTCAGAACTAGGGCTGAAACGAGTACTTGATTAACTCGAGTAACTCGATTACAAAAATCCTCTGCCTCGAAGCCTCTATTAATTAATTTGAAAGCTCAGGTCACGTTTTTTCGCAATTATTTTTGCATTACTGTGAGACTACACTTACGTTTACGTCACCGGCGATGCGGAAGGAT
>JBBMFX010000017.1:14193215-14209041 GCA_037832545.1 Rhabdalestes septentrionalis
TCTATCTCATTCTACTCTATTCTACACAGGTTTTAATTTTATTTTATTCTGTACTGTTCTATTCTGTACTTTCCTATTCTGTTTCATTGTTTCTATTCTATACTTATTAACTATTTATTTACTAATACCTTATTTTTACTTATTGTTATTATGACAGTAAAGACATTCTGTTCTATTCTGTTCTGTATTTTATATCCCGTCCTGTTCTATTTTTTTTTATTTACTTCAGCTCTGGGTTGCCATTTTAACTTATTTCTGACAGTAAATGACAGTAATTCTATTCTATTCTGTTCTGTTTCATTCAATTTGGTTATATCCTGCTCCATTTAAGTTTTTATTTACTACTTTATTTCTGTTTAAACTTCTTGTTGCTCTGAGTGTAAAGAAAGTTTATAAAATAATTTTACATTCTATTCTATTGGAAAAAACAAACCAGTAAAACCATATTTCATATTCCTGTAGAGGTCCCCCCCTTACACAGTTGTGCACTCTGAAATATGTCATAGTTTTGAGATATGATTTTCAATTCAAGTCGACATGAACGCTGCCAAAGCAGTGCAATTAAGTAAGTTACTCACTGTCGGCCAGTCTCACCACTAAAGCAGATCTCAGCGTGAACGCTGGTGTGGAGTCTGGAGGGATGTTGTTTTTTAATATATAATGTGAATGGATTGACATGATGTAATTTCTTTAGCTGGATGTGTTTTGAGAGCATGGAGGCATTAGAGAGAATTTTTCCTAGTGAACTGACTCAGTTGATTACATATGTGCGTATGTGTGCTATTAATGCTAGGCAACGGTTAATCACATGATTTTCTGCTATTAATCGCATAGTCATATTCAATATTCAAAAACGAATTCAAAAGTAGTGTATTGTGCACTTTTATTTTAAAAGTACTGCTACAAACAGCGGTATCCCCTTTAACACAGATACACAGCTGCAGTTCAAATATTAATCATTAATGTAGTCAAATTAAATATAAAATAAAACTTTTTGTCAATGAAGGGCATTCATGTTTTATATAGTTTGTTCTTGAAAAACAAAATTTTTGCCTCAAAACTACACCACACCATATGGTCTCTAAACAGTTCTATTCTGTTCTGATCTATGAAGTCAATTCTTTTCTCCATGTAAAAACCTGTCCGCAGGGACCCCACATTTAAATAAATAATGTGAATGGATTGAATTTATATAATACCTTTAGCTGGACATGTTTTGAAAGTGTGGAGGCATAAGGGACTTTTTTCTAGCGAACTGACCCTGCTTACATTGGCTGCACTTACAATTAGCCTCCAGTTCTCCCACATAATCGATCAGGGGCTGTTTAGAATGGGTGAGGTGTGTGTCGGCACAACTTTTACTCATCCAGACGCTGGTAGAAGTGAAAGCCGTCCTTTAGGCCACTTCATTCATGTGATGATTTGATTTAGAGCCAATGTGGACCACATTGCTCAACCTGTTTTAAGCAGGCTGGCCATAACCAAAGAACTCTGAGGGATACGAGGTGTGGAAATGGGGAACAAGGACCATCATAAACTTCAGCTGAAATGCACGCCTTTATTTACTGGGAGGATTTACTGTAATATCAGAAATGTAGCTGATTTAGACGAGAAATGGTGCCACAATGCTTTTAAGGACAAAAAGCTTTAAATCTCCCATGTCCCTGGCCCGGCTAAGAGGAGGCACCTGGAAAGAAAATGTTGCGTCCTTATTTTTTTTAATACATTTATTTATTTTACACGGCTCTGATTTGGTATTAGTAAAATTCTCTGATATATGTATTAAATTATTTTAAGTTTATTTAAAGATGAGCCAGGGGAGCAGTATCCACCTCAAATCGTCTATCATCGAGTCGCAGGATATTAACTACTGTATTTTAGGGGCCTTAAAATATTTTAGGTGTCACAATAGTTTTTTTGTACTTCATCATTGCTATTTTATCGATGAGTAAAATTGGCGAGAGCGCCCTCTTGTGGATATTTACAAATATAAGTAATCGATGAATAGTAATTGTTCAAGCCCTAACAACACAAACCAGACTTTTACAGTAGATTCTGGACTTTTTATTTACTAATATATTGCTATTTTAACTTACTATTATATCTGTATTTTTGTATTTGAATCAATGACAACAAAGCTATTCTATTATTTTCAATTGTTTTCTATTGTATTACCAAATGATTCAGGGTTGAGTTTTATGTCACACAGATACTTTAGATTATACAGAGTATACAGATATGCATGTTTTAGTGCCATCTGAAGTGCAAAACCAGCCGTTGTCCATCTACAGCTTAGAACATCTGGCTTAATTATACACTGGAATGTACATGACTCATCTGTAAAAGTCTGAATCACTTTCCAACTACATGTGAAAGACTTGAGAGCTCACATTGCCACTTTTTTGTTTTCAGATAAATATTCTGTCCATTAATTTCAGAGATAAGTAGCAAAATCTTCATATCTCACTAAAACAGCAAACAGTATTGTTTTACCATCTGCTCTTAAGAAAATAATCCATGAGCAAAAACTGTGACATGCTTCAAAGGTATTTAATGCTTCACTTTAACATGGCTTTGATGTTTAAATCCACCGTGATATATAAGAGTGCAGCATATATGCCTGTCAAACTACACATTTTGTGAAGTTTTTGAAGCTGTAAGACATCAAATGTGGTGAAATCCATGAGGAGAATATAGGATCATGTGGTACTCTTGGTAAACACTGTGCTGCATGAGTGAAGAGCAATTTTCTGTATAGTTAGGCTTGGTGTAGCCACACATTAAAGTCCCCAAAGGAAGTAGGCCTGAAATCTATGCTTTTTTTGTTTTTTTGTTGTTGTTTCTATTACACTGTGACATGTGATGTGTCTGTATGAGTCTCAACATTTTTGTTATATATAATCAATCACATTTAGGTGATGCTGACAACACTTTTCTAACAAGTTGTGGTCCTATTGAGGTATAAATATACAGTAATGTGTAAAAGTCACTTGAGGCACCTGAGAAAACTATGCTTAAAATCAGTTCTGAGCTATAGTGTTTAGTGGTAAAACTCTAAAAAAACAACAAATACAAATAATATCAATAGAGTAAAAAGTGGTTTTATGAATGACAATGTGTTAGTTTAAACATTTCCACACGTCTTTCCTTGTGGAAGCCCAGTATTTCTACCAGCAAATATCTGGGTTTGCTCTTGTACTTCATTAGATTAAAGAAATATTGTGCCGTCTAGTTCATATATACATATATAAATAAGATATATATAATTTGTATGACTACACTAACTTGTCTTTTCTCTTTTTAATCCAGAACAAGGACATACATGAAGAAAGCCCTTGGATATTACTCGTGTTAAGGATGTACAATATTGTGGCTCAACACAACTTCTTCTAAGGGCACGTTATCCCGAGACAATTTTTCTTCATCCCTCAGGGCTGGCTTTGGGAACTCGCGAGTGTTGTGGGTTTTTTTTGGTCTGCCCTTTTGTCCGATTGCCACTGGATACAAAAGCAGTTCCGCTTCGCTGCATTGCGAGTGCAGACCCGCAACACTGTTGCCCTCCATGGTTGCTGCCCACCTGAAGAAGCTATCAACTTATATTTTAAAGATTTGCAAAGGAATGTTTACAAAGAAACTGGCAAATACCACAAAGAAGAAAGAGAGTAGTGAAAACAAAAAAGAGCCTAAATTGTCCCCCGAATTGCACGCTCGGAACCCCACATTCTCCACCACTTTGAAAAGCACAGTGAAAAAGATATCTAAATGCTCATCGGCACGCAATATATCTCTTGAGGAGGAGGACGGGAAAAACGACTGCTCGTCTCTTTCTCCCACGTTCAGCTACCGTGTGGCCATCGCTAATGGCCTCCAGAAGAACACGCTTCCACTGAACAATGAATTTCATGAAGTATTATCCATCGACAGCAGTTACTCTGACTCTCTAAACGAGGCCAAGCTTGTCCATAGATTCGATGAACAAAAAGCCTACACAATGCCCGTAAGAAGGAACAGGAAGAGCATGATCAGCTTGGCGCCCTCCGATGGCAGCTCAGAGGGTGAGCGTGGAGAACGCACAAGTCTCCACACTCTTCGACTGGGTGCCCTGAAAAAGCTGAGGAAGTGGAAAAAGAGCCAAGAATGTGTCTCCTCTGATTCAGAGGCCAGCAATTGGAGAAAAACTCTTGGCATCCGGAGCAAGTCTCTGGATCGAGCTGGGAGGCAGCAAAAAACATCTACCTTGGAGCCAGGATCCAGCTCCACAGGTTGCATCAGTCAAACGCAGGATGTGATGGAGATGATCTTCAAAGAGCTTCAGGGAATCAGCCAAATTGAGTCTGAGCTCTCAGAGCTGAGAGGGCATGTTAATGCTCTCAAAAGCTCCATCGATGAGATCTCCAGCAGTGTGGAGGTGGTGCAGAGTGAAATTGAGCAGCTTCGCTCTGGATTCGTGCAATCCAGGAGAGAAACACGCGATATCCATGACTACATCCGACAGATTAGCCACCAGACCAACAAAGCTACTTTGAGATTCCTAAATGTGCCTGAGGAGAAGTTTGAGAGGACTGATGAACTCATTTATCAGATTTTGAAAGAGAAAATGGGTTTCGTCGAAGCACACAAGACACTCAAAATTGAACTGGCCCATCGTCTGGGGCAACAAAGAGAATGTTTAAATGCAAAACCTCGCCCAATAATAGTTATTTTTGCAACTCCTCAAGACAGGGACTCAGTTTTGAAAAAATGCTACAAGCTCAAAGGCACCGGAATATCTATCTCAACGGACAGTCTTGCACACGACTCAAAGGAGAAGAAAGAAAAGGAGATGAGCTCCTCCCAGACATATGAAAGCATGGACATTAAAGTGTCGGCTAAAGACAAGGCTGAGAGCGATGACTGGGACTCGATGGATAGTGATAAAGAGCTTGATGAATTGAATAAAAACAAATATGCAATTATGTCCAAACCACCTCAGAAAACTAAATCGGACAAAAAAAAGTCCCAGGACCCCAGGCGGTCTGCAGATGACACTGCATACTCTGTACATTATGCAGACGATACGGTATACGATGACAAGCAACACAAATCCTATTATTCAGACATAACCCCAGGCTGGCTCTCTCAGAGCGATTACTCCTCTCCAAAACTCAGTCGATCAGAATCGGACTGCTCAAAACTGTGCCAGTCTTACTCTGAGGACTTCTCTGAGAGTCAGTATTTCAGCAGAGCAAACGGATGCTCCTTGCTTTCCTCCTCAGATCAGGAGCTCTGGCAGCGGAAGCAGGAAGACATGGCGTCTTCTTGGTACGCAAGTCCGCCAAGTCAAACCCTCAGTCAGGAAAACCCACCATATGTGGAACACAATGAAGTCGAGACCACAGAGACCATCGACAGTGGTGTCAGTAATGGTCTAGTATGTATATCGGGGGACAGAAGTCACTACAGCGGCTCTCAGCTCTCTCTGCAAGGTGACCTCTCACCTTGGAAAGACTGGCATCACCTTGAACAGGGTGCTGACTCAGGTTTAGATGCATCAACTGAACAGAATATGATTTCAGAAATCAGTAGTCCATTTGATCCTGCTGCTAACCCTGGGTTCCCAGAGAAAATTACCAAATGTCTTGAGGTCGATTTGCAGTTTGAGGGTGAGACCTTTTTGACTTTTGACAGTACGCCTGAGACGGCTCAAGAGGTGGACATGGAATCTGAACCCATCCTTGAACCTGAGTTAGAACCAGAGCTAGAAGCTGAACTTGAACTTGAACTTGAACCTGAACCAGAACCTGAGCCAGTACCCGAACCGGAACCTGAGCCAGAACCTGTGATTGAAGCTGTATTAGAACCCATGATAGTACAGATGCCTGCGTCAGAACCTAAAAATGAAGCAAAAACCGAAAAGAAACAGAAGACCAAGCCTAAATCACAGTCCAAGCCAGAGTCAGCCCCCCAGACACTGCAACGGCCAGAGGCGAAGGGAAACCACTTGCAACAAAATCAAAAGTCTTCCTCCATGTACCGTAGCCAGAGTGAAATCAGGGCTGAAAAGATGGAAGAGGTCCCCAAATCCTGGAGCAGCAGGCTGAGCATAGACCTGTCAGAGAAAACCTTTAGCTTTGGAGGTTTCGGCTCCACCCTTCAGAGAGCCAAGTCAGCTTTAGAGGTTGTCTGGAATAAGGGCTCCCAAAGCTCTAGTGCTCCTGCTGAAGAACCAAGTACCTCCTCTTTTATGGGTCGATTCAGGACCATGTCCCAATCAACAGCCAATGATTCCAGTACCACTATTGACTCTGACGTCTACACAGAACCCTTCTACTACAAGGCAGATGATGAGGAACAAGCCACAGAACAACCCGTGGACAATGAAACTCATTATGTTGAGGTGATGGAGCAAGTGCTGGCCAACCTAGAGAACAGAACAAACGCTAATGAGGGAGAGGAACAATACCAGGAGGAGGAGTTTGAGGTCTCACAAGAATATGACATTTCCCAGGAAGGTAACCCGGTCTTGGAGTACGACTGCAGCCTAGACGAACAATTTGATGAAGAATACAGCGAAGACTATGATGACAACCAGATGACAGAGGACACAGCAGAGTATGAGGCAATGATCGAGTACATTGAAGAAACCGAGGAAGTGACAGAAGACGATGAAAAACAAGAGGAAGAAGAGGCGGAAACGGAGACGCAAATGCAATTCGCAGAACAGACAGAAGGAGGCGAGGAGGTCAAGGAAACTGTAACTCAGGAAGATGAAAACAAAAATGTCACAGAAGCCCCTGCACCAGTGGTGGAACCAGCCCCCAAGAAAAGGATACGACCTACCTTCAAGGAAGCTGCTCTGAGGGCCTACAGGAAGCAAATGGCTGAGCTGGAGCAGCAGATTCTTGCTGGAGGTATGGGTTATTTCAAATTATGTTTTAGTGTTTCAGGGAGTGTTAAGATGTTTGATTATGTCATTCACAACAGTAGTTTTATTTATATACAGATCCTGGATTACAGTTGGTGTAGGATTTCCAGGGGCAGTTTTTGTTTGAGACAAGTCTTAATCCCAGACCGGGATACCTTTATAATTATATCAAAAAGCAATTTTTGTGCTGTGATACTACATTTGTGACAAGAAAGCATGTTAAACAACATTTAAACAACACTAAAGCACAAACTATTGAAACAATTCTCATGAAAAAAGTGTTCACAGACCATCCTCTTGGAGATCTACTTTCCTGCAGTACTTATGTCCAACCTGCATCTAACATGCTGCCGCACCCCTTTACATAATATTCTAGACAATTAGAGAATTCTGGAGAAGATCATTAGCCGGAGCAGGTTTGGCAGATTGTGACAAAAAACAGGTTTGGTGACTAAAATTTGGTGACTAAATCTTCCAAGAAAAGTACACTTCTTAGTTCATGACCCTAAGCTCATAAACCCAAACTCACAAGCACTAAACCAGGCTGAAAAAATTATTTACATTTTACAGTTCTCTTAGTACAGTGTGGATGGTGATCATTGGGTTAAACATTTAATTAAGGAATCTCAAGATTTTTTGGAGGTTTACCAAGATGTCCAAAGGCATGTTAATGGTCAGCATTATTATGTATGACTGGCTATAATAAAAATGAATAAAAGATTGAAGATCATTTTGAATATCTGAAGTTCCTTTGGGAAAGGACTAAGCAGAGACTGGATGTGTTGAGTTGATGTATGGTGCTGAGTTGATGGTAAGGCTTTTGTATTGGCCATGGATTTCTGTTTGCAAATGTCTTTGTTTTGGGGTTTGTGATGCTGACGTGACAATCCAATGACTTCGTTGTCCCAGTCTAATGTGAGTATAACGAGTGATTTCATGGATACATGGATTTCATTGTTAAAATTATGAACATTAACTTGGAGGGCATGATTTGTTGCAATGTCAAATGCTGATTTAGAGATTGGCACCCTGAAACCCCATGTAATGGGCAGTCTGGTGGGTCATTACCAGATGAAAGTGCTGCTCTGTGGTTGCTTTTCAATCTCAGATAATATCTAAATGTAGTGGCTGGCTATTGATTCAGTGGGTGAAAACAATGAGCTTGTGGATATGATTCGGTGGAGAGAGGATGGAAGAGCACTCGACAGACATGGAGTTTATTACAGACGAGCAAGGGACCAGGGGAGTTTCCGCCCCGCATTACTCACTCTAAGCAAGCTCTTGACCTAGATGTGAGAGGCACATTCAGAATGCACAGTAAACTTGCACTACATGCTGCCAGAGTGGTAGTGGGAGTACAACTCTGCATTTGCAGATCCTGTCCTAGAGATTTCCCTCATGGTTTCTGCACTGAAGCACCTGGTTCCTCTTGCAAAGGACATGCTAATTGTCAGATGGGTCAATTATGAAAAACAAGGAATTCTCGAGAGTTTGTATACAGATAAACATAATCAGGATGAACTCTTCAGGGGCAAATGAGTTGATTATAGGAATTTAAAAGAGGTGAAGCTTCCTATAAAATGCTCCAGCATTCACTAGGCCTGTATGCAGTTAAATATAATCGGGTTTAACTCTTCAGGGGCAGATTTAGCTGTGCAGAAATTCATTTAACTGTAATGACTGTACAGTAGGGCTGTAACGATACACCAAACCCAGGATTCAGTTCGTTTCGTGATTTTTAGCTCACAATTCGGTTCGTATCATGATTCATTTGCGGTGGAGGAGAGGAAAAGTTCTGAGGCGCCATTTTGTTTGGAGACACCTTATCTTTACCACAAAATTATAAACCAATATTCACTTAAATTCCGCTTCCTTTCCATTCATACCGAGAACAAGGCTTTGGTGAACCGCACGAGGAGTCGACTCGTCTCTCTCGGTTTACCGCTCCGTTCAAACTAAAGAAACGCTTCGCCCAGC
This sequence comes from Rhabdalestes septentrionalis, assembly GCA_037832545.1. Taxonomy (NCBI): domain Eukaryota; kingdom Metazoa; phylum Chordata; class Actinopteri; order Characiformes; family Alestidae; genus Rhabdalestes; species Rhabdalestes septentrionalis. Next base: position 14,202,097 of record JBBMFX010000017.1, read on the forward strand.
TGCCCGGAGCCACAAACCTTGCTCAAAACACAATAAAAACAATTACACAGAGACTCCAGTGCAGATTATAACAACCCAGCCAGCTTATAGACCCTTTTAAGCCCTGTGTCATAACTTACATGTACTCACAGCGAATCAATTTAGCAAACAAAGGGTCCGTCCATGCTTGTATGTTATGCTGCTTTTCCACTGCCTGGTACCAATGATCAGGTGTTGTGCCAAAAAGTGATCATCTGCCAGAACTTGATTGCCTTCCGCGGGAGCGCCTCAGCTGCTTAAAGCTGTAGCGCCCAGATGAACTTGCTTGTAATCATTCAGGAAGGTTATATTTGACACATTATACCGCAAACAGACCCTTATAACTGCTAAAATACCTCGAAAGGACATTAAAAATGATGTGACTGTCACAGGTTATGAGCTGCAATCACTTTTTGGCAGCTTGAAAACTCCATGTTCTCAGTATTAATGTTCCTTTAAAGGTATTTCCGCAGTTATAAGGGACTGTTTACAGTATAATGTGTCACATTTAACCTTCCTGAATGATATCTATCATGTTTGAAGTAGAGACAGTATTTCAGTCACAAGTTATAATCTGTAATCACTTTTTGGCAGCTTGAAAACCGCATATTATCATTTTTAATGTCCTTTTTCAAGGTATTTTAGTAGGTATAAGGGTCTGTTTGCAGTATAATGTGTCAAATATAACCCTCCTGAATGATATTTAGTTAATTAATCTGGGCGCTACAGCTTTAAGCAGCTGAGCGCGCTCCCGCGGATGGCAATCAAGTTCTGGCAGACAATCACTTTTTGGCACAACACCTGGCTCCGCTCGGCTTGCTTTTTTGCTTTTCAATTTTTGGGACCTGGTATCCGGTACTATTCTTCAGGGTGAATAGGCTCGGTTCGGTTCTACACTGTTTACAACTGGTTGCATAGCGACCGAGACACAGCTCGTGTGGAACTGAGGTAAAAAACATGAGGTGAAAAACACAGACATAATTACAGCTGTCAGAATGGATTAAAATCAGAGGGATTTTATTTCTTGTCCTTGGTTTGTGGTTGTTTGCCACAAAACAAAACAGTTGTCTTACCAGATGAGGCTTAAAGAAGCACAGCAGTGGTCTACTGAGAAGAAAACACTCAGATGCAACGACAGCAACCACCAATCAGTAACCTCCAATATGTACACGTCATCATATAGTATCAGTTCAGCACAGTGGGTACCTCAACCAAGGGGGTACCAAAAATAGTGGGTACCAGGTACCAGATTTGGTAATTGAAAAGCAAAAAAAGCGGGTAGAGCCGAACCGTTCCAAGCCGGTACCAGGCAGTGGAAACCAACCGAGTAGAGCCGAGGCTAGCCGAACCGTGCCGAGCCGGTACCAGGCAGTGGAAAAGCACTATTAGTAAACTTGTGGGAGGGCTCTTTGAAACCCTTAGACCCTCAGCTATTGGTTAAAGAAAAGAAATTGACGTGACAATCCTCCTATTATGGCGAAAAATATACGTTTCTGGGTGGGAACTGTATATGGGAAAGAGTTGGAAGGGGTGTGTCTGTGTCGCGATTCACCCTCCTCACACCGCGACATGGGTTAGTTCGGTTTTGTATCGTATATTGTTACAGCGCTACTGTACAGTGATAAAACTGTATCTCAAAGATGCTCAGGATCAAGGTCGAAAGACAGGAATTCATTCAAGCTGTAGCATCTCTGTTGGATCACCTCTTTGGGGACATCTGACTACTGCTGCAAAAGGGCAGTTTTATTTTGTCCATTTTATGATTAATACAGATAAAATACATTTTGTTTACACCAATTTTGGGTAGCTATTTGCATCAAATGTTGATTTTTGTTGTCTCAGATGCTACTGGCACATATTACAAAAAACATAATACCTTCATAATGATTTCTGAAGGTATTGCATTATAGGTTTTGCTTATAGTTCATTAATACATTTTGGTTAGGATACTGTTGAATTTTTTTCAACAATTTCATGTCTATGCTAAGCAACAACTCATGTTGATTAGAACAAGTCTTAATTTGTCATAGTAACTATAAACATGATAGGGACTGACAGAGGAATTTTGATTTAGGATTTTTGATTTAGGATCAGTTTTTTGATGTAGAAGGGCCTTCTTGATATTTTATATAAATAATTGACTGTTAATACAAACAACAGCCTACCCCATAGGTGTGTGTCAGGTGGTCTAACCAGTAGTTGCATGTCAGATGGTCTAAACGGTGTGTTTGTGTGTCAGATGTTGTAAAAGGCGTGTTTGTATGTCAGATGGTCTAATCAGTGGGTGTGTGTCAGATGGTATAGCCAGTGGGTGTGTGTCAGGACAGCAGATGCATTGTGCCAGGAACATTGCTGAAGGAGTTACTGTAGAAACATGCACCTGTGGTCACATATACTGTATATTTATATGTCTGTTACAAGCTTCACACACAATTTAAATTTTTTACAAGCTTCAGGCACTCTTTTTTAATGCCATTAGTGCAAGCTAATATACCCCTAATATAGCTATATAATATATCCATAGGTAGGCTAGCAGTGTTTGATAGTGTTTAAACATTTATAGGTTATCATTCAAGACCAATCTCCATTAATCATGGCTCTCCAGCCATTTGGAAACCCTGGAAATGTTTCTGGGAATTCAGATGTTTACAAGCAGACTGTGCTCCCAAATGTGATAGAAAAGAGTTTCTCTGACAACATGCATTTAATCAAGATTTATAGTCTTCCAAAACCATCATTATTTTCTTACCTATGGAACCTACATTGTCAGACTCCACAATACCTTTTGGAATTCCTGCAGCTTTACATCACCAGTCGATCCACACACCAAGGCCATGTTTCCGTATCTAAGCTGAAGACTCATTGTGATTGTACATTGAAATCTTTTCGTCTCTGACTGCAGAACAGTCTTCAATCAGCAATCAGCTGAACAGTTTCAGGCCCAGCTTAAGACTAACCTTTTTAGACAAACCTTTGGGAAGTTTGTGTTAATAAATGTTTCATGTATGCCTTTTGCAATTTTTTGTGGAATTTTATTGTTCAGCACTTTGTGACATCTCTCTGAAAAGTGTTCTATAAATAAACTTTGCTTACTTAATTAGGCATTTCCTTTTGTGAAGAGATCAGACCAAGTTTTGCTGGCACCTTTGGCAACTCTGCAACTTCTATTTTTCATATTGCCTATTAATTACTTTAATGAGTCCTTCTGTGTCATCTTACGCTGGACGGGTTCCCCATTGAATTCTGATCAGATTAATGCAAAGCCCTGCACTTTGGAAAGCACTGATTCACTGGCAAGATCAGTAGAAAGCCCAGACCTCTCAGAAGTTACTGCCTCTGTTTCTGGCAGCAGTTAGTTTTTCCTCCTCTTGCAGCCGCTAATTGAAGAGGAGAAGGGAATGAATCTCATGCGTAAATGGACAGAGAGAAAGAGAGAAAAATTTAGAGAGCAAGAGAGACTTGCTTTTGTCAATCATGCCAAAACTTATGTTAAAGCAGGTTTTAAAGGAATTTTGCAGTGAAGTCTCTGAGGATTCGTTCTTCCTGCCAAGCCGATCTTTACTTCACCCCAAGCCGCTACTGTATTCAGATGCTAATTCACAATCCCAAGGGCAGTGGCTAACCAGGTCAGCCTTGCTTAGAATATTTATTTCAGTCTCATTCTGAGGCTCTTGTGTGTTTCCCAAAGATACAGTCCAGCTGTTGAACACTTCTCTTATTCTCCATGTGTTTTTTACCCCATACCAACTGCTTTCAGTCCCCCATGTCTTGTCTTGTGTAGTGTCAGGCTCGATCTGTACATGAACCCCAGTAGTGCTTTCAGATGTATGCCCAAGAACATAAATACTGATTCCCACGAAGTACATTAAGGAGATCGTTGACTTCTTTATAGCCGATTAACTGCTGGGAGTTTCTGCCCATTGGCTACTGGAGCAGAACTGTGGAGAATTGCTTTTAGATTGGATTGGGACTTTCGCCGGCAATATAATTTAGGTTTTATCGCTGTCCTCACATCAGACATGCCAAAAGCATGGGTCCGTAATGTTGTATGTCTTACGTTTTCTTCCCCATGTCGTTTATTTTTATGGGTTTACATGTTGATCACACCAGGAAAGTCACAGATTAGAGCCATCAGATTGTTTTGTCTCACAGCTGTTCTACACGTCACTGTCAGTGTGGCTTAAAAGCCACATGGGGAAAAAGCTTGTGACCTCTTGACATCCTTTGGTAAGGCTTTTTTTGCTGTTGCAGGAGAACCAAAAGTATTCCAGTGCAGAGATTTGCTTTTGAGAGCTGTCCTGAATCAGCAGGGACAGGATGTGTAAAGTTTTTTGATGCATCACACCATTTCCATTCATGACAGCCAGTCAAGTAGATTACGGTAACACCTCAGAAATACTGATATTATCAGATTGCAAGCAGAAAGCTGCCATGTAGGACAACAAGAACTAACTGTAAATGACCTTTGTGGTGTCTTTCCACTGGCCTAAGGGACCTTGCTGTACTGCAAACAGACATTTTTCCATTACAAATAAAGGGACCCGTATACAAGCTGCTTGATAGCAAGGCCCTAAATGGGTCACAGCCAACTGACCGCATTACTGCTTTCTGATTGGTCAAAAACTGTTTTCATGACAGCAGACTTGGAAAGACACCATTTTTCTCTTAACCTAAATACAACAATAGAAATACAAACCAACAACTGAGAAGCTGATTAAGTTCAAGCAGTATTATTTATTTGGGCTGAAGATACATGTCAAGGGAGAAATACAAATGTTTACCAGAACACTGCTAACATAAACCAGAAAAGCTTAGCTCCACTAGTTCAACTTCATAGATGTGGTTTTAGCATGATAACAGGCCATACAATGTGGGGAGAGAATTGTTAGAAACTCCATTACCAGGCTGAGATACAGTGGAATATAAAAGTAGTGCTGTCACAACATGGTTTAGGTACAGCACAGCTCCTGTAGACATGTGGGAAAGTGCCTGTAGAAAGGAGCCAGAAGACACTGCACGTGGGGTGGTCTTTGCTGATATTGTAGGGGTAATGTGATAATGTTGTAGGGACCAGTGTTGGTACTGAGGGTGTCAGTTTTGATATTGTGGGGTCTCAGACTTGATATTACGGGGGTCAATATTTATACTGTGTGGTCTCAGTGTTGAATTTGTGCTGGACAGAGTAGATATTGTGGGGGTCAGTGTTGATATTTCAGGGGTCAATATTGATTTTGTGGGGGTCGGTGTTGATATTTTGGGGGTCAGTGTTGATTTTGTGGTGGTTAGTGTAGATATTGTGTGTTTCAGTATTGGTATTGTGGGTGTCAAAATTAATATTGTGATTATCTGTGTTAGTTTTGTGGGGGTCTAAATCAATATTGTGTCTATCAGAACTGTCACTATGTAACTTAATTAGGTAATTACATCTAATTAATAATATACAGGAACATGGCTGTGGTAACTCTATATCTTTAAGGCTTAATGCATTTTCTTTTTGCTATTGTATCCACACTGATGGTCCGTCCTCGGCCTCTTTCAGTAAAAGCTTTTAGCCGGATGCTAAGCGGTCCTTGAATGTTTGAGTGAATACCTCAGTCTATTCTGCAGCTGGACTTTTGCCCTGAAGATCAAACAGTTCATCGATCTAATGGGTTCAAGGACAGTCCCTTGCTTTCAGCCCCCAGCATCAGGAAGGAGAGCTGAATGAGTTTCAGAGGTGCTGGCGCCAGCTGAGTAATTCCCAGCGGCCCACGACATCCGCTCAACGAGGTGGAGAACTTCTGAATGTGTTCGCCAAGGTCTTGCACTATTTACCAGCTTTCAAAAAGCAAGGTTATGACTCCAAGGTCAAGTTCACACAAACACGCGACTGAAAAACTTGACAGTTTAATTCAGGCTCTTGTGTTGGCCTGAAGAATGAAGCTGGTTAAATGGGAAGCAGCTAATCAATACTCAACCTGACCATGTTTTCACTGTCTTTACTTTATTGACTAGGTCGATTTATACCTGCCACTGCGCGGCTTGCTTGCTTTCCCCTGAGAAAGATGAGCTTTGACTTTTGTGTGATAGTGTCTGATGTCACTGCTCTGCCAAGCCGTCCCTCATTTTTTCATATTTTGCTTGTAAAGATCCAGACTTTCTTGTTTTTTAAATGTAGTCTTGAGAAACAGTTCTCCAGGCTTCCTGAAGGACTTTCAAAGACTTTTAGGTCCAGTCCCTGAACCTGACCACTTTCAGAGGTATGTTTTTGTTAAGCCACACAGTGACCTCTGCATGAATCACTCAAGCAGAATTATGACCATCTAATTTGATTTCTTGAACCAGTGAAGAAACAGGAGTAGATTATTCCATATGATCAGGTGGTGATCAGTATACTGGTGGTGCTGAATGCTGAGTGGTTGAAAATACTTTATTTAGGCACCTTGTCTCGTTAGGCACTTTGCAGCCTCTCACAGTAAAACAACCTGTTCCCATTTCTTTCATTTAATCTACACAAATTGCCAAAGACAGAAAGGCATAAAAAGTGTTTTTAGATCAACAGAGAGATTCAAAGCAAGTTATGAAGAAATGAGGGATGGCTCAAGACTTTATCACAGGCCATTACTTTTGATTTAGTTTGATTGTTGGATATGAATCATAATTAAATATTGATTATGTGAAAATAGAATGAAATGAGTGTTGTGTCCACGCAGTGCGAACCAGCAACTTCAGGATTTCATGACTCAGTGTGTTGGTTTGTGTGTATGTGTGTGTGAGGGGGGTAGTTGAATAAACTGAATGAGCTTGTCTGGCTGGGTTTGTTTGGCCCTTTCCCATCAGGCACGAATCATTATAACAATGTTTTATCCACCTCTATCTATAGCTCATGCCCTTTGGCATCCACACTGTGCCGGTTTGGTTTGTTGTATCTAATGATTTTTCCTCTCT
>JBBMFX010000017.1:14237661-14258434 GCA_037832545.1 Rhabdalestes septentrionalis
AGAAGATTCAATTATTTATTTTAATTAGTTTGCCTGATGTTCAATGTTACAAAATGTTCTATATGTTTCCTAAAATACAATATACTGTGTTCAGTTGGGAAAAAAATGAGTTGTTTTTTAACCTAGACATTTTAGAGCAGTAATTACAATACCGTGATACCCTGAAACTGTGATATTTTTATCCAAGGTTACCATACAGTCAGAATCTTATACCGGCCCATGCCTAGTGTGTGTGCGTGTGTTTGCACATGTGTAAATATCTAACCTCATAAATTAATTTAATTACAATTACTATTTCGGAAATAACTTTACTTATGCATCACTAATATTCACATGATGTGACTGGAGAATCAGTACATGGCATTGGAATATAGACGACAAAACAGACCATGGTTTTAGTGTGTACCAAAGCATTTTGATTTTTAGTGTCACCAAAAAAAAATCAGCCCAACACTAAATGAGAAATAAAGTCCAAAATCAAATACTGCTACCAGGTACCTAAAACAATTAGACAATAAAAAGGAATAATAATATTGAAAGTTGTTTCCATTACACTTCAGTGCTGGTCAGCACAGACACCTTCAGATAATTAGATATGCTCCATTGTCATTTGAATGTTGTGTAATGCAATGGTTGCTTTTGGTGCTTTTTGGCCAACATGTTTATATGTCCAGCTTGGGGTCATGGCTATTTCTGCTAGTAGCATCTTCTTGTGGTTAAACAGCAGACGTTACAGAAGGGAGGATTGCATTACATATACCCATATTAAGACTATTTGATTGATTTAGCCTCTCCTTTATGTTGATCTGCAACAGGAAGCTCAAGCATATGCTGATGACAACAGTCTGCTGTTCATGGAAACCTCCGCCAAAACTGCCATGAATGTCAACGAGATCTTCATGGCCATTGGTAAAAGAAAGACACTCATTAATAAAATTACCCACATAATCTCCTTTTTAATGGGTATACTGCTGGCATTTACAAAATCTGACTGTTGAGAATGTTTCTATGTGGCCAAATGTGTTTTTGTGGTTTTTTTAACTGCCCCTAAGATTGGGTAAATAGTAAAAATGAACTATGTATTGTTTGGATGCTCAAAAAATGACATAAAATGACGTAAAAGCGTCTTGAACAGATTAGATTGAACTGAGCGAAAATTACAAAAATAACTCCCACTTCAGTAAGTGAATAAGTTATCAGCTAAATGAACTTAATTCCTCAATTTAATAAACTTCCAGTTGATAATTTGGAAAGAATTAGCTTAGCAAGCAGGCTGGCAGCTCATCTTTTTTTTTTTCTTCTTTTTTTTTTCCACACTGCCATCTCAAGTCACTCAATTTTGTCTTGATCTAAATGTCTCTTAGTGGAGCGTTAGTTTGCTGGAATGAAACCTATGCTATGATGTGTGGAGCATTTGGCTTTCTACAAGAAATAGCTAGGGCAGTTCATTTAACTGGCATGATGAGCACTTCAGGGAGCTGGTGGCCTAGTGGTCAGAAGGTCATTGGTTTGAATCCCAGAACTGGTAGTGGCACCACTTAAATTCTTTTGAGCAAGGCACTGTCCACAAACACTGCTCCTTGGGTGTTGTGTTCTTGGCTGCCCACTGTATCACTTGGTGAATGGGTACAATTCAGAGAATAATTTTGTGCTGTTCACATTTATATAGTGCTTTTTGCAACCAGGTTTTCAGGTATTTAGTAAAAGGAAGCTTTTTGTCATCCAATCTTTAATATCCTGGACACACTCAGTCTAGACAACAGGTAATTTGTCTGGTTTGGTTGAAATATATAATTGAGTATCATCAGCATAACAATGGAAACTATTCCCATGTCTTCTAATGATGTTACCCAAGGGGAGCATGTGTATTGAGAATAGCAGAGGTCCTAAAACTGACCCTTGTGGGACCCCATATTTTACTGGCATTACACCAGATGGATCTCCATTTAAATCTACAAAATGGTATCGATCAGACATGTATATCTAAACCATTTTAATGCCCGTCCCTGAATACCCAAGTGATTTTGTAAGCGATCTATGAAAATATTATGATCTGTAGTGTCGAATGCAGCACTAAGATCAAGTAGGACTAGTATTGAGATGTAGCCTTGGTCCGAGGCTAGAAACAAATCATTTGTAATCTTAACTAGTGCAGTTTCTGTACTATGATGGGGCCTGAAACCTGACTGAAATTCTTCAAGGATGTTGTTTTCCTGCAAGAATGTGCATATTTGTGCTCACACTATTTAAGATTTTTGATGAAAACGGAAGGTTTGAAATTGGTCTGTAGTTTGATATTTAATTTGGGTCTAAGTAGCTGCCAGCTTGAAAGGTTTAGGGACATGACCTAGATATGATGAGGAATTAAAAATATTTTGAAGTGGCTCTCCCACCGTATGCATCACTTCTTTTAAGAATCTGGTTGAGATTGGATCTAACGAAAACGTTCTTGATTTGGCGAAGGTGATACATTTGTACAGCTGCCTGTCTTTTACCTGTAAAGCACTGAAAATTTAAATGCGTAGTTTTAGACTGATCCGGGTCATGGGATGCTATTTGAGGTTGAACCTATTTTCCTTCTGATACCATCAATTTTTTCATTGAAGAAATTCATAAAGTATTTTCTTCTAGAGACCTGTATACACCTTCTGGTGATACCTGGACATGTAATCAGTGATAAACCCGGGGTCGTGGGGTGTTTCGGTCTTTAATCATCATACACCCTCGCACAGGCGACCCAGCTGGTAGTGATCAGTCCCCGGCTTGTGTCCAAGTGGCGCGCCACGGATCCCCCCTACGGATCTACAGCCACAATGAAGACTTTTCTGTGGCCTCAAGAATGTTCCTGGTGGCTCTCCTCAACCGCATTTCTTTAACTCCAAGGATTTTGAGCATTTTGAGTGTCCCACAAAACCTCTGCACCCTGTTTTGATAGGTTCGCAGTGGGCTTTCCAGCCTTTGCTCCGGCATTCTGTGGTGAGCCCTGAGTATTTGGCCCTCTTGCATTCGTTTGCCTCATCTATCCGGTCTTCCCATGGGACAGTCAGCTCCAGTAACACCACTTGCTGGGTGGACTCCGATGTTAAAACCAAATCTGGGCGGAGTGAAGTGGTGGCTATATTGGTTGGGAACTTAAGTTTCTTTCCCAGGTCAACTAGGAGCTGCCAGTCAAAGGCAGTGGCGAGGAGCCGATTTGGGCTGGCGGTTTGCCTTCTGCCCCACTCTAATGAAGGTGATTGACCTGGGGTGACCTGGGACTTGCTACTATGTATCGCAGTGCAGATGGAATCCACCAAGGCTTTTAAAACTTGGTCATGGCACCAGCGATACCACCCCTCTCCTATCGCCCTTGAGCAGCTGCTCAGAATGTGCTCCATGGTGCCCCTCCTTTGACACAACTTGCACTCCGGGCTATCTACCAAGCCCCAGATGTGCAGGTTGGCTGGGCTTGGGAGGGTGTCATACACTGATTGAATGTGGAACTTAATGAGCAGTGGTTCAGCTCTCCAGAGCTCTGCCCAGGTGAGTTTGCAAGACTCCACATGCTCCCACCTTGTCCACGCCCCTTGCTTAGACATGCCGACCATCTTTCTGTAGCGATCTGCCTCCTCCTCTGGGCGGATCTCATCTAGGGTCAGTTGACACTTCCCCTTGCCATGTGCACAGTCAATTCGTGGCATAGGAAAGCTGCCAAGGCCTACCCTCCCCCTTGCCACTGTTTTGTGCCACAGCCGTGCCCCCGCTCTGCTTACGGCTTCTTGTGCCTGCCACTTTCTCCCGGTCTTAGCCAGGATTCCTGCCGAGGCCACCTTGACTCCTCTGTTAGTCCGCTGATAGGGAGGTGCAGCTTTGTGGAATGGCCATACAGGGCAATGCTGCTCAAGGACTGAGGGAGTCCCAGCCATCTCCTGAGGAACTGGCTGATGGTCTACTCCAGTCTCTCTACTGTTGTCACTGGTACCTCGTAACTAACAGGGGCCAGATTATTCTAAGCAGGACTCGGTGCGGGTACATCCAGGCCTTCAACTTTCCTGGGAGAACCGAATTGTCAGTGGCTGTAAGCCAAGATGTCAGGTCGCTTTTGATCTGGTGCAAAGCCGCTGCTTCCTTCAGAAAGCTGTTAAAGATTTTTCCCAGGCTCTTGACAGGTCTTTCGGTTACTGTTGGAATCTTCGTCCCTCCCAGAGTGAAGTGGAAATTGTCAGCCACTTTACCTTTCCTTAGGACTAGAGACCTGGACTTGGCTGGTTTGAAGCTCATCTTCACCCATGCAATGAGCTGTTTGAGCCCCTGCAGCAGCAACCTGCACCCAGGAACGGATGTGGTCATCACTGTTGAGTCATCCATGAAGGCTCTTATGGGGGGCTGCCGGGCCCCAGATCTTGATTTGTGCCCTCTGCATTCTAACTCAGCAGACAGATGTTACTTGGCCTGAGCAGCCTCTTGCCCAGAAATCATTGTAATAGTCCATAATTAGGTTACAGATCTTCCCAGGGATGTGGTACCTTGTCAGTTCTGTTTCGACGAGCTTGTGCGGGATAGATCCGTAAGCATTGGCTAAGTCAAGCCAGAGAGCGGCCAGATCTCCTTTGTTTTCTCTCGCCTCCCGGATCAACTGCGTCACCACTCCTGTGTGCTCCATGCACCCAGGCACTCCAGGCACTCCCCCTCTCTGGACAGAGGTGTCTATGTAGGCGTTCTTCAGGAGGAAAACTGATAGTCGTTGGGACACAATCTTAAAAAAAAAATTGCACTCAATGCTTAGTAGCGAGACTAAACAAAACTGCTCAATATTATTAGTTTTTGTCCTTCGGGATCCAGACACCTTTGGCATGCCTCCACTGGGCTGCGACTTTCCCTCTCCGCCATATCACCTTCAAGAAGCCGTGGACATTGCTTGTAGACCTTGTAGGGTACACCACTAAGGCTGGGAACCGAACTTGATCTTGCGGCTTTGACAGCTTCTTTTACCTCTGACAGGGTTGGGTCAGTGCTGTTGAAACGGGACGCTGGTTCTGGGGGTGTCACCCAATGCCTTCCATGGCCTGAGCTCTTGGTCTCTCGAAGTGTCTTTGAAAGTAACATTGAGATGTTGGTTGATTCTACAGGGCAAGCAAGGTAGCCAATCCGCTTCTGGCCCAGTAGCCTCTTGAAGGCAAAGGGATTACTAATGAAGGCACTTCGCTTCTGTGTTGGGACACTCTCTGCAGGCATCATATGTTTTGTTAGGCGGGCCACTGTACTAAATAAGTACCTGGAATTCTTATGGTTTCTTGCTATCAGTTGACTCAGGTGCTCTGTTCTAGCAGATTTTAGGGCCTGTCTGTAGCTGCACATACTGTCTTTATAAGCAATCTGTAGCTGCACATACTGTCATTTTATAAAAACTTCTAATTTAGTTTTTCTCTCTAACAAAGTTGTTGAATGACTTCCTAAACAGATTTTTTTGTAATGTGCAAGAGTGTATGCATCTTTAAAAAGAGGCCTGCCAAATTATGCTCCTAAACCCCTCAGATGTTTCTTCAGTAATCTCGTCTAAGACAATAGTTCACAACCTTTTCAACATTAAGGCCCACATATTTATTACAGCATGTTGTCACTTGTCCACATAAGATAATCTAAAATAACCAATTGTGGACCAATTGCCTGTCTCAGGCCCATCAGTGGTCCCTGGCCCAGTGGTTGAGAAACCTGGGTCTTCACCAACAGAAGCCATATGATTCTGTGTACTATCAATGCCATTTTCATTTCCTGTTCCAGTATTAAGTATTAATTCTGATTTTTAATATATGCCAGTTGTAATCTCTGCCCCTAACTTTTATGTGCACTGAAAGTTGAATTCACACTGGTCGCAAAAGTGCAGCCTTAAAATGGACACTGAACCATCTGTTTACTTCTAAGTTGTCTACTACGGAGGTGTGTAAAATATTCTGTGTCTTGGCATGGATCAAGGAACTCACATGGCTTATAATGTAAATTAACATGGTTTCTTGTGCTGAGTTGGGGAATGAAAATGGGATAAGTTAGTTTCAAGAGGTCTGAAGTTCCTGAACATACACAAACATTCTTGAAATGGACAAAGGAATGGTTTATATTTATCGTAGCTGCCATGCATCAAACTTTATTGTTTTAACAGCTGCCCTCTTTTGTTACAACTTGCATCTCCAAATCATGTTTGTGTTTCTTTGGTTTGTATGTTTACCAGTGAGCAGGGTGAGAGATCCGCCTTGTCTCTCCAGATCTTGTGAAAATACAAAAGAATTTAGCTTAAAAAAAATGCAAAAGATTAATATTTTTAAACTATGTGAAGCAATGCAGAAGTTGCAAATGAAATGCTGACGAGATGGCTTTGTCTTTTTTGTAAATAAAAACTGGCCAATTGGTCAAAACTAAATGGGTATCTAGGATTTAAAATATGATCTTTTGGAGATAAGAGCTGAATTGAAACATGCACTTGCTGAAGAACTCAGCTGCTTAAAAAAACATAACCTATAATGGGATAGATGAGTTCTTCAGCAAGTGCGTGTTTCAATTCAGCTCTTATCTCCAAGATATCATATTTTAAATCCTAGATGTCTTCTGTAGCCAGTCCTTCAGGGGTCAAATAGGATAGACAGAAGGAGTTTTTCAGCTCAGATTAGTTTTCACAGGAAGCTCGTCAAGCCATAGGTCCAAGAATATCACCAGGACTCTGTGTTGTTCACTATTCTGTTATACTTTGCAATTAACATTCTAGTTTTTATTTTGCAGAAAGAAATGACCACCACCAAGCCTTTTTCTACTGCCCACCAACTTGCACAGTCAACGTCTGAGGATGCCACAGTAAAGGATTCATTTGAGCCTCAAGAGGAATACGTGACACTACTGAAGTCAGGACAGGTTAAATGTGAGATTTTGATGTCCAGAATCTCCAGTCCACAGAAAACACCCTCTACTACACCACCTCATGGACAGTTACAAAATATAAAAGGAAATTGGACAACTTACCTGTGCTCTGAGTGTGGGAAGCATTTTACTCATAAGAGTAGCCTCAAAAGACACCAGCGCGTTCACAAAGGAAAGAAATCAAATCCATGCTCAGAGTGTGGGAAGAGGTTTAAAAACATTCATAATCTCAAAAGACACCAGCGCATTCACTCTGAAGAGGAACCACATCAGTGTTCAGAGTGTGGCCAGAGTTTTAAACGACTGTCTACTTTAAAAGTACACCAGCGCTCTCACGTTGGAGAGAAGCCATATCAGTGCTCAGAATGTGGGAGGAGATTTAACAAACCAAATCAGCTTAAATTACACCAGCACATTCACACTGGAGAGAAAATGTATCACTGCTCAGAGTGTGGGAAGAGTTTTAACCATCTATCTAATTTAAAAAATCATGAGCGTATTCACACTGGAGAGAAACCGTATCAGTGCTCAGAATGTGGGAAGAGTTTTGCTACACAAAGTCGGGTCAAATTACACCAGCGCATTCACACTGGAGAGAAACCATATCACTGCTCTGTCTGTGGAAAGAGTTTTAATGCACCATCAAATCTAAAAACACACCAGCGCATTCACAGTGTAGACAAACTGTATCACTGCTCTGTGTGTGGAAAGAGTTTTAACCAACTAAGTCGTCTAAAAACGCACCAGCACATTCACACTGGAGAGAAACCGTATTACTGCTCAGAGTGTGAGAAGAGTTTTACTACAAAGAGTGAGGTCAAAATACACCAGCGCATTCACACTGGAGAGAAACCATATCAGTGTTCAGAGTGTGGGAGAAGTTTTAGAGTGAGTAGCTCCCTTACCAAACACCAGCGCGTTCACGTAGGAGTGAAACCATACCACTGCTCAGAGTGTGGGAAGAATTTTGGCCAAATATCGAATTTAAAAACACACCAGCGCCTTCACACTGGAGAGAAGCCATTTCAGTGCTCAGTGTGTGGAAAGAGGTTTAATGTTCTATTTCAGCTCAAAATACACCAGTATAATCACACTGGAGAGAGGCCGTATCACTGCTCAGAGTGTGGGAAGAGCTTTGACCAAAAATGTAATTTAAAAACACACAAGCGCATTCACACTGGAGAGAAGCCGTATCACTGCTCAAAATGTGGGAAAAGTTTTAACCAAATAAATAGTTTAAAAAGACATGAGCGCATTCACACTACAGTGTAAACATATCACTGCTCAGGTTGTAGGAAGAATTTTACTATGTATAGGTCCTGTCCACATGTGAATAGGTCATTCTATGTGCTTTAGCCTTTTGTCCACATGTAAATTGTAGTTTGTCAGTGAAAATGGAGGTTCTGGAAAAGTCCAGCCAAAGTGGCAATTTTTGAAAATTCAGTTTCTTAGTTTATGTGTAGACGAGAAAAAAAGTTTAGAGGTATTATGGATATTCAACTGGTGAAATCTGTTCATACTCAATCTGTTAATCACATTCATTCTGTTATGTTAAATGTTGTTTGCAAGACAAATTTGCCTGGTTATATATGCTGTTTTTATCTCTATCAATCACTCAGAGCCCCCTTTTTCGATTCTTCTCTAGTAAACTCATACAAGTAATAAAAAATCCAGAAATCAACTCATCACTTGAAAATGAACATTAATGCAAAATTAACTGTCTTTTCAGAAAAGCAGAGCATAAATTACTTTTTGGAAAAAAACTAAAGACGCATTGTAGAACATTGTGGTTTCATAACAAAGTTTGACAGTTCCACAGGTGCATTTAAACACAAATGTTTACAATATTTTAATGAATATTGGGGGCGGCAGTAATTCAACACAATTGTGTGTTGAAAATCAATCTGCATTTAAACTTAGTATAAAGAGTTGCTCATAGTTTACTGTAATGTTCAGCAGTTTCATTCAGAAATGACTACACCCATCTCTGATTGGTCACCATTGCAATATGGTTTGTTATGTCAACACCTGATGTCTTGGCATGCCTTCAACTGTGATTTTTGTGTTTGCATGTGGATGCTGATTTTTTTATTTTGTATTTGTTTTTTGAGTAACGTTTTCAGATATACCTGGTCATCTGAAATTATGGGGTCAAAATTCACCAGTGCATTCACTCTTGAGAGAAAACATGTCACTGTGGAAAGCTTTTATGTACTAACAAATCTAAAACTACTCTTCTACATTTACACTGGAGAAAATGGCATCAGTGTAAGAGGTTTCATTGACTGGGTACAATCGCTGCTCTGACTGATTATTTTGTCAGCTCGGTCACCTCACAAGTCCTTGGTTAGATTCCCTGGTGGGACAGTGTCTGTCTGTTTCCGCCTGGAGCTGTTTTCTGCCAGGAGACTTGAACATCAGATAGATGGGAGACACCAAATTGTCACTCCAACCTGGTTACTTTTAGCCACTCAGATGATGGATGAATGATGTTTTTCTCCATGTGTAATGTGAGTAATGTAATTATATTGTAATTTTGTGTCATTATTTTTTTTGTGTTAGAATGCATGCACATTTCTTTTTATTCTAGGCTGTAAAATGTAATTCTTACATGTGTTGATTTTGTATCGTGTTCTGTTTTTAGATGGTGATAATTTTGTATAATAGGGTTTTTGTATAAAAGTAAACAAATGTGATACAAATTTTACATAATTTATCACAAGTTTGTTTAACTGAATGAAAGATGAACACTGTAAACAAAATAATAATAAAAAAAACATTTTAGGTTGTCATTTCAGCTTCATTGTGGCGTGAATAAAAGATCATCATCACATACTAGTGAATGCAGAAGCCCAGCTGGTAAGCAAGCTTTTTTCATATTTGGAAGAGGTGTGTGGATAATTGAAATGAAAGTGACGTTTATTTAAGTTCAGGCAAATGCAACAGAAGGGCACTGTGTAGGAAAGACACAAATGGGCATCAGAGAACCAGGCTGGACACAAGATCTGTGCGTCATTTTATAAAAAGACGTTATTTTCCAACCAGTTTTTTACTGAAATCAAAAAACACTCCTAAAATTATGCAAAACAGTTCAGTGAGATGTGACAATTAGCAGATTTCCGTCTTTGTTTTTTATTCTCCCACTACACATTAGGGAGATACATTTGAGAGATTCTGAGGCAGTCATGCAGAGACTGGGTGCACAAATCATTGATAAAGAAGAGTGGAGGTTTATCCTTAATCATTAACAGCTCATGGCATATGAAACTGTTTATTATTTCTGGTAATTTTACTTAGGCCAACTTTGCAAATGTTTACACTAAATATCTCCAATGTGTCTTCTGCCTCAAAAGGGGCAGAAAAAGTTGTAAAAACAATGTACTAGTACATGACAGTATCCCCACTAAAGAATTAACATTTACATTGGAGAAAAAAACTCTTGTCAGCAAGTTTTGACTTACTTTCTGCTTATTTGTGAAGAATTTCCTAACACTGGGTGAGAAGACCCAGCAAAAAACGACAAAGGACTGCCTTGCTCCAGAAAAATCCGAAAAGTTTATTACAAATTGCAAAAGTGGAGTCACAGAGTCTGTCTCTACCCTTCAGTTCTTAGTTAGTCTTTATAGGATTTGTACTATGGGACCATGCCCATATTAAGAAAAGGAAAGGACTCCTCTTCCTCTGATGGTCACGTTTGGCCTACATAACTTATCTCGTTTCAATGGGATGTGACCATGAAAGAAGACTTCATCAGGTTCACATGTTGCTCATGTTTTATCTAGGCCTTAGAATCTAGCATCGGAATGTCATTGCTACTTACTACACCAGATTGTGGTAGGAGAAATAGTAGTATATCCCTCCATTGCAATTCTTGGGTCTGCCTGCATTCTCTGGCCTGTGAATATCCCAGTTAGTGCCTTAATGGGATGTACACAGTGCAGATGTATACAATGGTAAATTCTCTTAGAACTAGGGCAGGAAGAACAGACTGCAGCATGGAGCACCCTCTGAAGAACTTTCCGGTCCTGAACACAGCAATTACCGTTCCAGAGCATTATGTTCTGTGTGAGGATGCTTTCCACAGCACCCAAATACGACTTCCACAGTTGTCAGAGATGATAAAGAAACTGCCTTTTTGGACTGGACCTGAATGTGAGCAGCCCATGTCAGATCTGAGGAGATGTGGACACGGATACTTGAATGGCAGTACTCTTTCCACTGGAACGAGGGGTTTGTAGCCCCCACCAGCTCTTTGGTCTTGCAGATGTTCAGCTGGAGGCGACTGTCCTGACACCATGATGCCAGATTCACCAAAATGAGGCCCGACATCACGGTGTCATTAGTAAACTTCACGATGCTGTTGGAACCATGAGGGGCTGCAGTCAAAAATGTAGAGGGAGTACTGCTGTGAGGTATGTCAGCATCCTTGTGGTGCTCCTGTGTTGGTGGTGATGCTGTCAGAGACATAAATAACCACCCTCACCACCTGAGATCTACCAGTGGGGAAGTCTAACACCCATGCACACAGAGTCCTAGAACCCTCATAATTGTGAAGCACTATTACTAGGCACTATTGTGTTGAACGCTAAACTGTCTACAAACAGCAATCGCTTATAGTTACCTTGTTTCTTGTTTATGTGGATGAGGGTGATGTGCTGGACATGGAAGATGGCATCATCTGTGGATCTGTTGGGCCGGTAGGAGAACTGGAACTGGTCTGTGGTGCTTGAGATGGAGGAGGAGATGATGTTCTTCTTATAGCCTCTCAAACACCTTCATGCCCACCGAAGTCAGTGCACCGGCTGGTAGTCATTCAGGCATGAGGACTTGTTGGTCTTGGGCATAGGGACAATGGTGGATCCTTTTGAAGCATTTGGGGACAACAGACTTCACCAGGGATCATTGAAGATGGAAGTGAAAACCCCTGCTAGCTGGTTGCTGTGCCGAATGCAGCAAATGGCTTGTGACATCATCCAGCTGTAGTTAGTACAAGCCATCTGGCTAACCGTGAAATGGGCGTAGAACTCATTCAGCTCATTGGCAAATGCAGAGTTGGCATTGAGTGTTGTGGTGTCCTTGGCTTTGTAGTTCATGATGGTGCACATTCCTTGCCACATGTTCTGTGTGTCACCTGGTGGAAGTGAGACGTCACCCATTCACAGCGTATGATGCCACTTTATAGGTGCTCATATCATCAGTGGCAAGATCAGCGTAAGTGCTGGTTCTGGCATTCACTGCAGCATGGATCTATCTGTCCACCCATAGTTTGTTGCTCAGGAATGAATTGACTCTCACCATATGGATGATC
The DNA here is from genome assembly GCA_037832545.1 of Rhabdalestes septentrionalis. Classification (NCBI taxonomy): domain Eukaryota; kingdom Metazoa; phylum Chordata; class Actinopteri; order Characiformes; family Alestidae; genus Rhabdalestes; species Rhabdalestes septentrionalis. The sequence continues at coordinate 14,249,855 of JBBMFX010000017.1, forward strand.
TTCCCCCACTAACATGCTAATAAGGCTAATGACTACATCCGTGAACTTGTCAATGCTGTCCGTTCATCAGAGTCCTGCACGGTTCTGATTTTGACCAACAGCAACTGCCAGTCATATTTAAACCCTCGTCCGACCAGTTTTCCGACAGTAAAATAAATAAATCTGCATCCGAACCGACCTGTTATAAATGAACCTGACATCCGAACTGAACCGGAAAGAAAATCAGTGAGAGAGCCCAAATTAAATACAAACATTTTATACAATAGCCTATATTTGTTGCCACAACAATCAAACAGTGACATCCGACTTCAGCTGAAGGCAGAGCCAAAAAACAGTTTTTTAAATCATTCTTTTCAACTCCTCCATAGACATTTTGAACCGCAGGAGGTCGTATGCGTTGTTTGAAAATGAAAGTGGCAGAGATTTCTGGGAATGTTCGTGAAAGAATATACTGATAGGCCTATGGATTTTACATTTTATTATCTTTATTTATTTTATTTTTTTTTATAACTTATTATTTCACTGAAATAAAGCTATACTTTTTGTTGCACATATTGTTTTGTAGCCTAATGTAAACCGCAAACTAGAACCGCGCTCTCCTGCATCCCATCCGACCCGAATCCATATCCGACACAGCACAACATTTTTCACCCGCTTCATGAAAATTTGCGGTTCACTCCCGCAAAGTTTATATTTTCCTCGAATACCTTTTACAGTTGGTTTGTATGTGGGGAACAACATATGTAGTAGGCGACCAAATTTACGAAGGTTTGCATTGCGCTGGAATCTCTGGCTCGCCAGGGTGGCAGAATGGAAGTGCAATGAGCGCAATGAGCACCGACTGAGGTCGGAATAAACACAGAACCTCGCCACATATGTAAATGTTTCCCTGTATTTTTCTCATTTTGACTCTGAAATATTCATATTGAGTGCTTAAATATTTTTAATTCAGGTCTGTAGCTGAGTTAGACATGTTGTTGGAGTCGGAGTTGTGCCCACATAATATAGCCAATGTTTCATAAATTCCTGTATGGCAACAAATACATTTGGGTACGTATTTAATATTTACAAGCCAAGATATTAGAGCATTTAAATGTGTCTGGTATTTTTGGCCCAACCTTTACTCCACCAGCCTTGCTTGTGGGATTCAGTGGGCGGGAACGGGATAAACCAAAACCGGTTTGAGTGGGAATGGGTGGAAATATTATAAATTTTTGCGGGAGCAGGCGGGTGAGGGACAGAAACTTGTGGGAGCGGGATGAAAAAATCTGTCCCGCGTAGACCTCTAGTAGGATACTTGGCAGTGGAGCTAGGGTGCACTTGTTTCGGACCACAGCACATGTCCAGCAGTGTTTGTTTCTTCTGCACCGCGGGTGCGTGTCGTAACCGTAGTTGTTGTCCGAACTACACAGTATCTCTCTTGGCCTTGATAGGTGGGGAAAAAAATTTGCATGTGCAAAGTTGTTACTGACATTGAAAAGAATTTTACTACCATAATCTATTGAACCATCTGATGTTGGAACATGAAACAAAACAATTAATAAATAAAAAAGTAAAAAGGAGCACCGTCTGTACGGAGTGGTCAGAAAGGTGTCTGGACATAGCCGCAGCATACCAGAAGCAATGTGGAAGCATAGCAAACAATGAACGCTCAGACCCCTTCCACACATCTCGACCCCAACAGCAATTCTGCATCACCCAGCCAGTCAGCTGTGGAACGTTGGCTAAACGTCTGATGCATATGATACACTTTAGTGGAAACACTTCAGGAATGTCGAAGTTGTCATCTAATTGGTTGAATTTTATCGAATTTTGGTGTCGCGTTTATTTTCGGTCCGCCGACAAACAAAGCGCAGATGTGTGATTGCGGAAGAAAAACTGTCGCGTTTACATGAGTGACAATGAGCATTTATCTAGATCAGCTAAACGTAGGATTCACAAAAGTATGCCAGGTTCACGGCATAGACACATTAAGAGATGTCCTGGAGTTTTGTTTTAGGCACTTAGTGTAGACAAAAAGAGAGAATTTCGCCTGTTTGCCGATGGGATTTGGGAAGAGTGTTATTTTTCAAGCCTGGCCGACCCTTGTTGCACGTCGGTCTGTTGTTGTGGGGACATTTCCACACCCCGAAATGTGACGCTAAATGAAACGAACTGTGATTGGTTGTTTGACAAGTCGGCCTTGGCCAAAGAAAACTGCTATGAATTTCAGACCTTCAGCCTTCAGTATGAAAGTGTGGCTATGCGAGACTACCCACCATGGTTCACCAAATCAAGAGGAATTGGAAAGAAATAAAATGTATCCAGCTCAGCACATTGAAGGCAGAAGATAGGCAACAGTTTTCTTCAAGGAACTGGCCCTTCATACAAGTATGTTGTTAAAATCTGACCACAAACCAAAATTTTCCAGGCAAAAACAGTCCCTTGCACTGCCCCTGAAAGTGGAGACTGAATTGAAATATCTCACAGAAGTGGTTCAATACAGTACTACCTACAATTCATGGACCTAGACTTTGAGCCAATCATAATACAGGGGGCGGGGTTAGCTGAAAAAGGGCGTGGGTTAAAAGTTGATCACGTTGTTCAGGAGTGAGTTCCCCCAGCACTCCAGGAGGGGGCGCTAGTTCTATTTTTCACTACCAGAGAAGCTGAGAAGAAAAAGAAGAAGCAGCAGCAGCTACAGGAGCAGGTTAGGAAAAGGTTAGGAAAATCCAACTCCATCATCAGGCCTTTTTAAACAACAGAGATCGAGAAAAGCATGTTCCATAGAGAGTAAATTCCATGTATACTTCTAAGTTAAAAATGTAAAGTGTAAGTATATCTTAAAATATAAATATACACTGAACTTCTTTATTTATTAGGTGTTTGAAAGACTAAACCTAAATAGTTGGTGGATTTAAAAATGTTGGGAATACTGGAACAACGGCACCATTAATTACACTTATCTTGCACAATCTGAACTATCCTCCAAGTTTTTTTTTCTCATAAAGCTGCACATTATGTGAAGGAGCAAATTGTAAGTGATTGTTGCTTCACTGAGATGCTTTCCCCATACACAAGGTAGAATACAGAAAATAAATATAGAACATTCATGAATAGTATCATTAGTGAGGTTTTTTTTTTTAACCGTCAGATTGTCAATATGATGATGTTCATCACTCTGACAAGCTTCATACAGCACAGTGCCATTAACATTTCTAGTAGAATTAAGCTACATTTAACATTTGACTAACCACAAGATCCAGCACTGAAATCATCAGTTGAACCCACAGCAGCGTCACGTGTGGAAGATTCTCATCCCTTAACTTTATCTCTAAAATAATTATCTTCATGTGGGATCTTAACCAGTGAAGCAGCTCCTTCAGGATCAGTAAATGAGGTAGAGGACATAGTACTTACTGAATTCCTCACCCAAAAAGGAGCATATGCCATCAATTGAGTTTGATGGTCTGAGCAGAACTAATTGTAGTAAGTAAGCAATCTTCATCCATAAAATACATGACCATGTTCCCAACAGATGAGGATAATTCACTCAGCTCATAGATAGGCCTGTCATGATAAACAATAAATCAATTAATTGCACGATAATTAAAATGAGGTCGATAATTTTCCGGCTGCGATCATTTTCATTTTTTTGCTTTCCAACGGACTCCACTGGGATACATTGGTCTCTAGCGCCCCTCTTGTTTCCTTATGGTAATGAGGCATGAACTCTCTTGTAGGTTTGCCTTGCTATCCGCCTGGTGAGAAAATGCTAACTAGGTACACATTTAAGATGTGAATGCCACTTACACCACTGCGTACTGCCGTCTCACTTACAGGACGGGAAGTATTTTTTCTCCAGAGACTGGCTCTTCTTTGGGAACGTGCCAGAACGTGATGGGACAAGCACCAATCTCTGGGAAACTTAACAGTTAAATAGGGCTCATTGAGAGCTTTACAAAGACCCCTGGTTTGTCATAATACCCCCAGGCGAGCTGGAGTTATTAAGGCGAAGACGATCGCCTTTGACAAAAGTATAGGGACACGAGCTAGCATTTAGCACAACTGGACACATTGCTATTCCTGAGAGATCCTGCCTTAAGCCACACAAAGTCAAGGTATGCTGACTGTCTTACAATGTCTTACACTCCCAGGGTTGTGTGATCTTTAGAAGTCAATGTTTATGGATCTTTGAAATGGTGCATGTGCATTATTAGGTCATTATCATTACATCAGTAGAAATGCACAATGACAATGTTATCGTTTATCGCAATAATATCTGGGACAAATTATCATCCAGCAAAATGTGTTATTGTTACAAGCCTACTCATAGATTGTAAAATCTTTTGCAAAAAATTACAAACTGTGGAATTGTACTCCCTGTTATGTAGTTTAAGACCCACACATAATGGATTGTGGTTCAAAATTACCTGGTTACCGCTGTCCCACATTTATCCATGACTGTATAATACTCCAATGCAAATCTTTGGTCTGCCTGCATTCTCTTGCCTGTAAATATATCTCAGGCGGACATATACAGCGGTTAATTCTCTTAGAATTCCTGGTCAGGGTAGCAGTATCTATTTATGGTGATAATGTTTGTGCACTAGGTTTTGTTAATTAAAAACCAACTAGCCAGGCTACTGCTGATCTTCTGACCAGAATCCGCTCTCCTGTCCTGTGCAGCTCACTGGCCAAAAACATCTTCCAGAACAGGGGTTTGAATTGGATGGCTTTTAGCCTAGCATGCAAGCTACATATTTACATAAGCTACATTTCCTCATCAGGATGAGCAAAAATCTTCTGGCAATTTTTCTGTATGGAATAACAAACAGACTTTATGTGACCTGTTTTTTGCTTTACTTATCTGTAGGAGAGACATTAGAGATCACAAATTATACAGCTAAAAGTCTTAATTTGTTCCACCGCTAATCAGCTTTTGATACCTGTCTCCTTTAACTCCCACATCTCAACCACTTGTTATTTTTCAGTGTAAACATTTTTGTCAAGCCATACGTTTAAAAGGGTCACTGGGGTTCTGTGTTGTTCACCATACTGTTGTTCTTGGCACTGAACTTTCCAGTTTTTATTTTACAGAAAGAAATTACCACCTACAAGTCGCTGTCATCTATTGCCTACCAACTTACAACTTCATCAGTGGATGATAATGTGAAGGACATCTGTGATCGTCAAGAGGAAAATGTGACAAGACTGAAGTCAGGACAGGTTAAATGTAAGGATTTGTTTTCCAGGATCCCAAGTCCTCAGAAAACATCCTCGACTAACACTCACATGAACACATCACCTCATGGACAATCACAAAAAATGAGAGGAAAATGGACAACTCACTAGTTCTCAAAGCGTGGGAAACATTTCACTCAGAGGAGTGAACTCCAAGTACACCAGCGGATTCACACTGGAGAGAAACCATATCTCTGCTCAGAGTGTGGAAATAGTTTTAATCAATTAGGTGCTTTAAAATCTCATCAGTGCATTCACACAGGTGAGAAACTGTATCACTTCTCAGAGTGTGGGAAGAGGATTGCTCAGAGTCAACATCTCAAACGACACCAGCACATTCACACTGGAGAGAAACCATATCAGTGCTCAGAGTGTGGGAGGAGTTTTGCTGCTTGTAGTCAGCTCAAAATACATCAGCCCATTCACACAGGAGAGAAACCGTATCACTGTGCAGAATGTGGGAAGAGTTTTAACCAGCTAGGTAATTTAAAAATGCACCAGTGGACTCACACTACAGAGAAGCCACATCAGTGCTCAGAGGGTGTGAAGAGTTTTACTACAACTAGTCAGCTCAAAACACACCAGCGCATTCACAGTGGAGAGAAACCATTTCACTGCTCAGAGTGTGGGAAGAGTTTTAACGTTCTAAGTAATTTAAAAAGACACACGCTCGGTCACAGTTGATTTGTGGTCAGGTCAAAATGCACCATTGCATTCACAGTTGAGAGAAACGATATCACTGCTCAGAATTGTGGTAAGAATTAGTACAAAGGAAAGAACAGCAAAAAAATAGAATAAAAACTATACTACAAAACAGTCAATGAATTAAAAACCTAAGAGAATAAAAATAGGAGTTAAAAAAAGTTTAATTTTACAAAAAATTAGCAGAGCTGTTGTAACAAGCTGCTACTTACAGGAGATGCTGGAGGTATCAGACAAATTGGGTGGGGAATCTGAAATATGATCTGTCGTTTCTGTACCAGACCAAGTGGTATTAATTGGTGCCAAACCACTCCATATCTGTTCACACACCTCAAAGTATACTAGAACTATTTGGGCATGACCATCTATATTTCCCCTTTATTTCCTTCAGCTTCGTGGAAGTCCCTGGTAATGTCCTCCTTGTAATGAAAAAAATTTTTTTTTGGGATGTTTCAGACAGGTAGTACTCCAGGAAAAAGCCTGGGTGTCTGCATGTTTCTGACAAGACTCCCAGTTAACGTTATCTTGAACATTAATAACTTTGTATGATATTTAGAAATAACACCTTGTTGTCCATCCACTCATGTGATACATGCATTGCTTTTTGTGCAATTATTGTTTGTACACCAGAAACAATAAGGACATTCTCTCTTCAAGGCTTCTAATTGGAAACCATTACTGCACTGTTTAAGGTTATTTCACCACCTGCTGACACTGCCTTGACATGCAGTTTATTCATTTGTCAGTGGACATGCTCGTGTGGACACAAAAACAGAACCTCTCTTTATTCCACGTCTAGGTGGAGATCCCTTTGGAGCATGCCCAGGCATTGTAGGGAGGTCATACAGGCACATGGAGGCTACACACACTACTGAGCCTAATTTTGACTTGTTTTAAGGACATTACATCGAAGTTAGATCAGCCTGTATAAATTGAGTGTGACCTCAAATCCAGATTTCCGTGAGTTCATAATTCATAATTAGTGTGTGATTTGGTTGTCCGCACATTCAACTATGTAAAGAATAAAGTACTTAAGAATATTTTTGTGGTCCCTTTATTTTTGAGCAGTGTATGTTTCTAGGACATGTACTCCTCCATGGTCTTCTGTTCCCCTGGCGAGAGAGAGTACAGATTGGCGCGAGGTGGTACTCTGCCTGGCTGGAGGTCGATAGCCAGATCGTAGGGACATTGTTGTTTACTGAAGACTCCTACCAGATTGCGATATGTGATTGAAAAGGTATCCAGGTTGACATTGAGGGAATCGGACTCCCCTGAGCATGTCTCAGCCTTCTCCTGGAGACAAGGATCTTGACAGGTTGGTCTATACTGTAGAATCTTTTGGCGTGTCCCAAATGTTGAATGAGCCAGGGGTGTCCCAAAATGATGGAGAGGTGAGTGATGAGGAAATGTAGGTGCTTTGAGAGGTCTTCGATGGTCATGTGGATTTGAGTGCATTGAGTAATAGGACAGGGTAACCGGGCTGTAGAGGTGGATAATGAAGCTGGTTCAGACATCGGGGTACAGGATAAAGGTTTCGGGAGAGAGTTGAGACGGAGGTCTACACGTAGTCTGAGCCGGACCATACTCTCGAAGGTCTCAGGCAGTTTCCGTACAGCCAGTTCACTCTTGAGTCACACAGACAGCTCCTATAACAGGCGGTTCAGAGAGCTGCGCATTGCCAATGACATCTGGACAACGAGGGTTCGGAACTCCACGGTGTATTTGCTGATGGGTCGCTTGCCTTGGCTGATACAGTTAAGAATCCACCACCACCTCATTTTCAGGGTGTTGAAAAGGCTGGATAGCAGAAAGCAGTGTCGCTGTTGGACCTCAAGACCGCTGTAGCCCACTCTGCGGCCTGCCTGGTGAGAAGGGATGTGAGAAGTGTGATTTGGCTGCGGTCTGAGTGGTAACAATTGGGCTGAACCTCAAACAGAAGAGAAAGCTTTATGAGTAATACATTACACTTCCCATCCATCCCATTCCACTTCTCAGGTAAACCCATTTTGGGGATGACAGAAGGTGAAGGAGGTTGCACTGCCGGTTAGGAGGCTTGTTTAGCAAGATGGCCTTGTTGAGCTTGCCGCAAAGCAGTGAGATCTGCGTGGAGACTCACTACCTCCTGCTTTAAGTTCACAATTTCGACCACCTAAAAGGTAAACTCAAAACTGTTCTGATGCAGGAATTCTGGACTACAGCTGCCAGTGACTCATCACAAGGCAGCAGCCAATCTGCAGCAAGGTGAGATGAAGAACACTCTCAAACCTTCAAACCTGCCTCTGAGTACATGGATATTTCACCATGCCAAGATGCATTTGTAGGGTATATTAATAATTAAATATTAATATTCGGCTCAATCCCAATATTCCCTACTAATAATAATACTGGGATAGATTGTAGCTTAATTTAGATATTTCTCCACCAGAATCAGTTTAGGCTGATTCACCCTGTACTTAACTGATTGATTAGTAATCAATTATTATTTTATTAATTATTGATTAATTAGGGGTTTTCTATCAAGCAGGGTATTAAGCATCTGCATGAACTTTTCCGCGTGCGAAATAGTTCAGAAAAAGTACATTAATTAACCCTTAAAACTCTTCTTAATTGCGCTGTTAAAAAGAGCTTTGCTTTTAGAAAGTATATTAATTGAAA
>JBBMFX010000017.1:14258534-14274868 GCA_037832545.1 Rhabdalestes septentrionalis
ACACACACCATCATACATCTACACACCTTCACACACACCATCATACATCTACACACCTTCACACACCATCATACATCTACACACCTTCATATGCACAACTGTCCATCTTTGAATTACTTCAGACTATCAGATCTTGAAAGTTAGTCAGCTCCATTTGTTGTTGTATAATTTTAATCTGAGGGTGGGCCTGAACTTCAGATCTATGGCATATTTTGTACTTACAGCCTTGAACACAGCATACACACACACACACATCAGTATATGAAGATAGAAAACACCAATGCCTTTCCACCGAGACGAACAAGATTGTTTATATTCCACCTGATCCATAATTACCTAAACAAGCCACGCTTATTATAGCAGATCACAAGAGAACAGGAGGGCTTATGAAGATGACAATCAAATACGGGAGGGGAAGGAAAAATAAAGATGCACATGAATTAAGCTGTGAGCCAGGGGAAATAAACTGAGCCCCACAATCAGCACTACTGGAGTATTTTAGGCAGTATACCTTACACAAAGCAGGGCAAAATATTTAAACGGTGCAAACCCTCTTCTGCATTTCAAATATAGGAGAGGATGATATGTAAGACAAGTCTTATATGGAGCTTAAAAACTTTAGGGAACTGGTTTTAATTGCAGCTTTTGGAATGCAACTATGTAGATGTGCTGTTTGTTTTACCAATGTGAAGACTCCTAGAACCCCTAGACAAATTTCAAAGTTTGGTTACAAATGTGGGATGTCTTTAGCTAAGACTGAATCCCACTGGCCACTTTATTAAAACATCTTGTAGATTTATTTTGCTGGTGCACAAAGACCATAATCCAGCTGGACAATTTCAGCAGTCTGGTGGTGAACATGTACTAAAGGGCATTTCAAAAATTCAAAGTTGAATGTGTGAAGATGCTATCATGCTATTTGAAGGTGTGAAAATACCCATCACAGCACCTTTATTTCCAGTATAAATCTTAAAAGGCAAACAATATTTGCCTTTTATTTCAGAAGATATCCCTGAGGCTTCTGAGAGGGCTTCCGTTAGACCTTCTCGTTACACTCAGGCCACATTTGTTGGCTATTCAGGTTGTTTTTGTGCTCTCTGTGACCAAGCCTCAGCCAATAAAGCTCTCAGCTAACTCTGAGTGGTTGTTGACCCACCGATGGCCTCTATGATTAGCCTCCCGCTCACTTGATGACCCTGATCTAGACAAGGTCTCAGAGGCATCACATCTCCTTCACTTTTTAGTAAGGAGCCGATAGTCGATACCATGTTTGATACAAAGACTTCTGCACACCACCCCAATTTGATTTACGTTTTGTACTGACTGGTTCCAATGTTTCAAAAAATGTCCCTACTTTTTCAGTGACCCACATGAAACTCGTGTAAATGTTCTTATAAACAAAAGTTGGAGATTTTATTCCATTAACAACCTCAAATAAAAGGTAGGGTAGAGTCAGAGATTTTGATCCATTAAATAATTCAGTATACAGCCCTATACACTAAGACAGCCCAATAATTGCTCCTGTATATTAAAATAGGAGGTATTATTTTATTCACAGCCTCAATAAACACTCATATATACTACATTTTAACAGCTATTAAGAATGAAATTAATATACCGAATATGTTACATTAGTCCAGAAGCAATAAGAAAATGAGAAATTTGTCTATAAACAACCTCACTCCTGTATGATAGAATATTATTCATTACTTTACAGCGCTCAGATAATTTTTGATGACAACTCTTCAAGTGTGAAAAAGGTCACATGACTGAAGTGTGCTAAATTTAGTGAATGACTGTAGTTTCACTCTCTTTACAGTGGGGTGCTGGTGCACCTGCTCTCAGGTCAATAGTTGACATGTTTTAAGGTTTGATATATTGCGGATCCCTCCCTTTTCCAGTTATATCTCAGTCTAGGTCAGTCCTCAGGGTGTGCTTACATTTGATAAATAAAGGTTGTGTTCCATGGGTCCAGATTCAGGTCAGTCCTTGCTGAATGTTACCTGTAATCAGGTCATAAGGTTCAAAATCATTTTGGATGTTGTAGGTTTTTTTATTTCATCTCAATACTTTATTAATAATAGGATTCAAAATCCCCAAGAGAAAGAGAGTAAGTGCGGAGGAAGATTTTTCAGGGCATTTTTGTCTGATCTTGTGTCATTTTGTTTGAGACTGCAGTGTGATTAGTGTGTGAATGATGTGTTGTGTGTGTGTGTGCATATGATCAGTGTTAATTGGAAGGTATGTGTGATTTATCAAGCTTTGGTTGGTGTGTCCCCCAGGTCAGTCGACGGCCAGCTCGGTGGGGGAGGTGCAGATGCAGGTGGATCTCATCTCTCACCCAGGCACCGGGGAACACAAAGTCAGCGTGAAGGGTATGACCACACTTCAAAACCATGCCACATTTTTTTAGAAATGCCAGTTGCCTTTTAAAAAACAAAACAGAACATTTAAAAAAAACAAAACATCCAAAATTACCGAGGAAAAATCTTTACCAAATTCTCGAGATTTGACGTGATGATAATATATGTACCTTTAAATATATGTAAATTTAAAGAGGACATATGCAAAACTCACTTTTTTACATCCTTTTGTATTTCCATTTGGGTCTCTACTGCGCCTATAAACACTCCAAGCAAAAAGCAAAAAAAAAAAAACCTTAAATAATCCATCTTCTGTTAGTCCATTGAAAGATTCTGGTGTCAGGAATCATATCCTTCAATTAATAATTTGACATCAGGATGAGGTATTTGCATAGAACCTCCTCTCATCTGTCAAGCCCCCACCACTAGATTAGTTGAAGATTCCCCATCTGCTGGTTTACCAGCACATGCATAAGACGCAGAGCACTGTGACTACAGGCAAAGGCAAGTCACACATGAAGTCATCTCACTCTGGGTCCGACTCAGGATCTAATGTATAGGGCTGGATTGCGCCTCTGTTTTCTGCCATTTTCACATGTGGTAAAGGCCAGCATCAACATGGGTTGGGTGGGGCATGGCCAGCAACAGCTTATTTGCATAAAATTGACAGAGCCCTTAAATGGCTCATTTTAAAAGGGACTGAGACTGTCAAGAGTAAAGCTGGTGAGATCTCTTCATGTGAGTGATTTTGTGCAAAGGATGTTTTGTATAGCCCATAGAGCTACTGTAACTTAAAAGAGGAATAATATGTCCCCTTTAAAGGTGATAATTTTCATTAGAAATGCCCTAAGCAAAATGTATTCTCCATTCAGTTTTTGAACAAGTCATACAGCCATTCACTCACATCAGCACAAACCAGTCAGAGAGTGAGCGTTAGATAGTGTTAGCTGTCTTCAGTGTTGGAAAAACGGTGAGTTTAAATTGAGGAAAACGTTATGGAAAAACAGAATTGTCCTTGTGAAAATAGTTGGGAAAGATTTAAATTTTATATATGCTGTTAGGGCTTTAAAATCAGAAACACTCTGCCTTTCTCTGTGGAGTTACTTTAAGCTAAAACATAATACATTTACATTAGATTTTCCAACTCACTTCATTTCCCTCGTAATGTTTTATGATTAAGACGAGATTGTTAGTGCTATTATTTTATCACAGAGATAACGATTTGGGTGCTCTTCAACTTCCTTTAATGCCACATAATTACACTAAGTCCTCTGTCGAGTGGCACCGCCTCCAGACGAGCTCTAATAAAACTCCACCACTTTGGAGACCCACCGGGAAGCGAAAGAGTTGAGTTTCAGAGTCTATTGGTTTATTTATTACTGAGGACATTAGACTGGTACCACCTGCTGTTCTGGATGATTTTGGCTCATTAAACTCAAAGAACCTGAAGTTAAAGTGGACATGGCCCATAATGTTATAGAAATTAGATTTTGGGGGCATGAGACGTTGCTGTCCTACATTTGAAGTTTGATAGTTGGAATGTTTTGTATCCACACCGACACAGCCATCATGTGCTGTTTGGTCATAAAGCAGGCCGTGAAGGTCCACAAACATCAGGCATTTGGTAGTCGTTCTTTGATTATGCTGGATAACTGCTGTGCTTCAATAAAGCAGAAAATAATGTTTTGCCAAACTTTTTACAATTAGAAGGAAAAGGTTCACTGAAATGCACCATTTAGTTCCTATTTATTTCTGTTTTCCATGTAGGCTATTGCTTTGAAATGAACATATAATATATAAAAAGGTACATTAATAAAAAATATATAAAATAGTTATATACTACCGGTTTTCTCATTTACTGTTTACTGAAAATACACTGAATATTCTTTGCTGAAATGCAGTTTTGAGTTACTTTGTCAGCCAGAAAATGTAATTTTTTTATTACAAAGGGCAAAAATGTTGGAGAAATAAATGGAAAAGGGAGAGCTCAATTCTTGTCTTTAACCTCTTTGACAGTGGTGGGGGTGAACAACATCAACTGGCAGACAAACGCCATGTTCCGGCCTTTTGTGGAGGTCAATGCTGTTGGGCCGCATCTCAGCGACAAGAAACGCAAATTCAGCACCAAAACCAAGAACAACAACTGGTCTCCCAAATACAACGAAACATTCCAGTAGTGAGTAGCTCCTCTGTTCATTTAATAACATGTATTTACACATCAATGTCACTGCATAAGCCCAAAGCACATACATAAATAATTGTGTTAACATAAATTAACACTTTAAATGCACACTTCCATTCCTTATTTATTATATATTAAGTATTACTTTCACTGTAGACACTAAATAATTGATAACAGTAACTAGAGGAGGGAGAAGAAATCAATACAGTGTGTTGTGGTCTTTTTCATCACAATTTTATACTGACTCAAGTATAAGTGTTTATTCAAAAAATGTTCAAATATAAAAATGTTAAAATATTCTCTAATAATTAGAACATTTACTCTGATAACAGTGGTTCTCCTAGAAGGTGCAGAGTCACAGTGGACAATGGAAAGGAGTCAGTGAAGCATGCTGGACATTGAAGAATTGCAATATTGTATCCAAATATCGTGATTTTTTTGATGAATATGGGAGAAGAGAAATACTCGATAAATATGCTTTATAAAGGCATGAAACCTAAACTACATCTCTGTAGGCTCAATTACTTGTTTGATGCATGCCAGGTGCCACAAAATGTACAAATCAGCATTTCTTTTTTGTATACCTTGTCGAGTGTCCTGCACAGTACTCTCTCCATTCACCAGCTTTAAATGTACCCCCTATTACTGCCCTATTTTTCAAGCTTGTTTTGCTTTCCATAGTGGAGTTTAGGACAAAACACCCCATTCATAAAATAAGGAAGATTTGTTCAGCAGGATGTGTTCCTGAACAATGATCCAAATAACCTATCAGCTTCAATGAAAGTACATGATGTGTGAATGGAGAAAACCATATTATACTTTGTTATTGCCGTGAGTGCAGAAACACCATCCTCTACACTTTTGCTGTTTTTGTCACTTTTTCCATAAAAAAAAAATGTGTTAAAGGTATGAGCACAGAATGTACAGTGAATATAAATGGAAATAATTCTGTAATTGGATACAGCCTTTTGCTTTCAGATGCCAGACTTTTATACTTTTACTGTCATTTTAAGGAACAGTTCTCCAGGCTTCCTGAAGGACTGTCTTTGTTAAGCCACACAGTAACCTACATATGAATCATTAAAAAATAAAGTACATATAACTCATAAATGTATCTAAAAAAAAATGTAATTGCACAAACAAGTTGATTCAAAGGAAAATATAAAGAAATGAGGGCTGGCTCAAAATGTTGCACAATATTGTAAATAGTAAGGATGGTAAATCTGTGACTTCACAAATTTCCCACTTGTGGGACTAATAAAGTTATCTTATTCGATTTTCACTTCACCAATTCTCAAATTTCCCCTGCAGGGAGGCAACCACTAAGGTTCATTACTACAGCAAAGCAACTTGAAAAACTCTAGATCTTTCCTCATGTCCTTCTGCTATTGGAGCATCTGAGGGGACACAGCAAGCATTCAGTCTGGGAAAGCCACTCAAATTGATGGCCTTAGTGTCTGCACTCTGAGATTTTCATTTTGAGGTGAAGACACTAGTGGTTACTTCCAGCAATCCCCTTAATGGTCATTCCAGTTTAATGCAATATACACCTCAGCTATTTTTATTAATAAAATACAATGAAATGTGGAAGTTTGGAAATAGAATTAAATATTTTAATGTTAAACTGAGGGAAATAATGACATTGGTGAAATATACTGAATATACAAATGTGACTGGAGAACCCAAAGTAACTAAATGTGAATACAAGCCATAAAAGTTCTACTGTTACAATTGTTCTTCTTAAAGTTTATCATTAAAGTGCATGGGCTTAATTAAGTAAAACCTTTACTGAGTGGCCACCTCTGTGAAATTCTTCCAATGTCTCAATAGGGCTATTGAAGCTGGAGTGCAAAGACTTATTGAGTTATTACCCTGAATCACTGTCTGCCACAATAAAACACCACATCTCAGGAACACCGGCCATTGAAACTCTCGCTAAGGGAAATGGCACAGCATCAAAGACTAAAAGCCATTTGAAATAAAGGGTAGTTTAGCTTAATACAAAATGCGAATGTTGCATTGTTGGAAGCCTTTGGCTAAATTACTGAATCTGTAAGTGCCCCCTTGTGCATGGTAATGTTTTATGCATTGGAGAACTCAACACTTTACACAAGAGGGCAATAAAATTGGGGACCAGTCGAATATGAACTGGATGGAGTTCTGAGCAATGCCATTTTTGCAGACAGTTCCCAAACGCACACCCCTGTTTTATTCCTGACATTTCCATTAATGCAAAATAAGGTTTTTTTCAAGCCATATACCAATATTTTCTTGCTGATTCAAGTCATGAAACAATGGCATAAACGACACTGGGCAGTCCACTGTAAGTAAAATAGCTTAAAGTATTTGAAGTGTTAGTGTGTACACATAGCCCAGCAAAAACCTGATTGGGTCCTCCAAGTGCGAGAGCAGTTGTCTTCAGTGACCCCCTGATGGTCCATACTTTTGTTCTATCTATATGTGTGGTGAGTTGGGATGGAGCAAGATGTGGACCAGCTGGAGATCCCAGAGGTCTGGTTTTGAGGACCACTACCCTAATGATCGAGAGTGGAGCTTTATAGGACATCCTGTATCAATAAATGTAGGACAAAGTTGGTCTGAGGGTCTAAGCAAGTTAGGCTCGACATCATGAGGGACTTTCTGTACTGAACCTTCAGTGAACCTTTCAAACATGAGGAAGAAGCTAGAGCTAAGTAACTGAGACAAACAGGTATGATATCATTGCTTGGCAACAAGGAGAAGTACAGAAACAAAACTTAAAACGTCAGCCAAAAATAAAACGTAAAAACTTAAAAAAATGTGATGTGATTCCTCTCCCAACAATAACAAAACAAATAGGACATTCAAGGTCACACTAGAAGTAAGAAAATTGGTTATGTTTATTCGATTTGATAATTGGAACCAAAAATACAGGAAAAAGGATAAAATATAACAGAATATAGCTAAAATATTAAAAGTTTTAACCTACAACCTCAACCTACAAGTTAATGTGATCTTTCTCTTCCATCTTCAGTATTCTAAGTAACGAGCACGGCCCGGAGGCTTACGAGCTGCATGTGTCGGTGAAGGACTACTGCTTCGCCCGCGAGGACCGCATTATCGGCATGACCGTGCTGCAGCTCACCGAACTGGCCGACAAGGTCAGCGTGAGCGCCTCGTACCCGCTGGTCCGTAGCATCACCATGGATGAAACGGGTCTGACCATCATGAGGATACTCTCACAAAGGACCAATGATGAGGTGGCCAAAGAGTTTGTGCGGCTCAAGTCGGACACGCGCTCGGCCGAGGAAGTGTCGTAAGCGGCAAAAAAATAGAATTAAGGAGCAAAAAAATATCAAAAATGAAAACCAGAATGGAATCAGAGAAGGATAACCCAACAACGCAAGAGCGTCGTGTTGTTTGTTTCTGTGCATGTGCGTAATAAAAAAACATCTGTTGGAATGTTCATTTTAAAACTAAAAAAGTACGTACTCAAAGTGTGTACCTGCTGTATGCTCACTCTTAAGTTATGATATTCTACGGTTGAGTTAACAAGACGTTGGATACTTTTTTGTATGACAATTAGTCTTTTTTGAACAGGTATTTGTTCAGATAAAAGTGCCAAACCCAACAAGAAAAAAAACAAACAAAAAATTAAAACAAAATCAGAACAATTATTGGTGAACTTGGTGATCTTTTAAATTTGCTCGACTCTGGTCCTTGTGTGTGTGAGTGTGCGTGTGTGTGGGGTTTCATTCTCTATTTAAATGTGTAGCATTGTTTTTTTTTTTGTTTGGTTTTCATCCTGCCTTTCTCTCTCGTTCTCTATCTCTCTCTGTATGTCTCTCACATCACTCTCTCTTTCTGTCCCCAACAGCGCCGCTGGTTGTGCATGTTGCTTCTATGTCTTGTCTCCCCCATGGTGTCCTCACCGTCGTGGTCCCAGAACCCTGGGGGCCCCTCGATCTCTCGGACTCTTTGTATTCTGTGCCGACTTTAAAAGGAGACCATGTTTTTTTAAAACGGCGATGACTGCTACGTAATTCTTCATAGGTGTTTGTAATTTTATAGCCATTGACGATAACGAGAACCGCCTTCAGTGCTAATCAGAGCAGGCAGGGTTGGGTGGAACGTTCCTTTCGTTCATTTTCTTTTTTCCTGTTTTGATGTCCGCAGGCTTCCGGCCTTTCAGAATTATCACTGTGAACGCGCGCTTGGAAAGGCAATCTCACACATCCCACTGTCTTTTTATTTCTGTTTCTGACAAACTGCCAAAGTTATATTTAACAACAAAAATAATCAAAATGTAAAAAAAATGTTTGTACAAAAGCAATTCATTACCTGTATTAGAAAAAAAGAACAGAAAACAACGTGTATATACTGTGTACATGTGCTATATTGGTTTGTCTGATTGTGAAATGGGGGAATGTTTATTCGAGGATTATTTCTGTGGAGCTGTTTAACTGGACGTGAAAGTTGTAAATGTTGGTTTTATGTTTTGAGTTTGTTTTGTTTGTTGTTTTTTTCCATTAGCGATTCGTTCTATTTTTCTTTACAAAGGAAAGAGTTTAACATTTGGTAATTATGCAACATTCCTATGTATTGCACTGATGGCGAACTGTATGTCATGTAAATATATTAAGTGAGAAATTGTACCTCCCCTGTCTGGTTCATTAGCCTTAACCGATAGTGCCCTTCTTACTGGCCAGCAGACCACAAATAAGCTTGGCTTTGGTGTTTGCAAGTCTAGATTAAAGTTCTGGCCATCAGAGGTGACCTTGGATGCATTTAGTTACTCCGTCTTGGATTGTCATTGATACTGAGCATCAGGGGGTTTGTGTCCAATATGTCCAATTTGTCAGATTTAGTAGCATATAACCTGGTTGGATCGATCCTGACCTCATCAATTTAACAGCATAGCCAAACGTAAGGGAGGAGAAATAAAGGCCGTCCCAAATGCAATAAATAACGGTGGATCTGAGCTCCCTCAAAACGGCTACCATGCCTACCAACAGGCAGGAGCTATTTATAGGGCAGGATAAACATGGAATGGCAGATCAATACAAATTTCAGAACAGTCAAAGGAATGAGCTTTCATAGGCAGTGGAGTCTATCGCTTGCCCACTGGCTCTCACCGCTATAACAAACCCCTGACTGATCCCACTCACTACAGCTTCAAACAAATACAATGAGACAGAAGATAACTGTGGTTGTGGGCAAACTCAGAGGCCATGCTTCAGTGCCTAGTACTGTGTGTGTGTTCATGCTGTTTGCAGTTTATGGGTGTGAGCAAAGTTGGGGCAGCTGGTGGCCTCGTGGTTAGGGACTCAAAGATGTGGGTTCGTATCCCAAAACTACAAGTGGCATCTCTGAGGTACTCTTCAGCAAGGTACCATCCCCACACACTGCTCCCTGGGCGCTGTGTTCCTGTCTGCCCAGTTAAAGGGACGCAAGAATTTCATGCTGTGTTCTGTGGTGTATTCACATGTGACAAAATGGTCACTTTACTCTTTATAAAGTATTAGCAATTAAAAAGTATCCTCCTTATGGGTAGACAATAGAAAAAAGTCCCTTAATAGCCCACAATGCTGTCTCTAGTTATAGCCACTGGGAGTTCAAATCAAGTACTCTGCAAAAGTTCCATCATTTCTTCATATTTTGCTTCCAAACAGCCAGACTTCTTCTATTTTACTGTAGTCTTGAGGAACAGTTCTCTAGGCTTTCTGAAGGAATTTGAAAGACTCTCATTTTTATTCCAGTCCCTGAAAGTAAAGTGTTTCATAGGTATGTTTTTTTTTTTGTTAAACCACACAGCAACTTACATATGAACCATTCAAGCAGAACAAAGCACATTGTGAAACTTTGCAGTCTGTCACAGTGAAACATTTGCTGTCATTTCATTTTAATCTACTCAACAGAAAATTTTTAGAAAGGAGGGCTGGCTCAAGGCACAACAATTAAAAAAATGTTTAAACACTTCAGTGCTGAAGGATGACATCAAGAATTAGTTGTCACCCTACATCTGTTCTTCAGATTGCTAAAGTCACCTGTGGAAGCCGTCAGAACCACAGATACATTCCGGTTGTTCCTTTCTGGGGACCAAAGGTTTAACGAAGCTCAACGGATGACGAATACAGGCGCAGCCATGAGGAACAGCACTGAGTAGAGTGAAGCTAAGGCAGTCAAGATAAAAGATGACCTTCATCCTGCGGTGGCAACTGTGGGATGGACTTGTATGCCCTGGCAATTACCACCACCACAGCCCAGCATGAAACATTCCATTTCAAGTTCCTGTCACTAAAGCAACCAATAATTGGTCTGTCTGACAGATGTCAGCAGTCAAGTCCACGTAATACCTCAAAGCCTTGTTGAGGCATCACCACTATCGTCACTGCCATGTGCAAAAAGATAGGTCTATAGGCATCAGTCAACTTCATTGCATAGTTCCCTCTGGCAAGAATAGCTAAGTCAGTGGCCCCCAGGGCCTAGCAGAAGAACATACTAGGCTGGGAGGCTCGGGAGGGACGTGTATTCAGGCCCAAACAAGCTAGGGCCTGTTTAATATGTTTCAGCACATAAACTGCTGAACCAACAGTTGCAGTTTCTGAGAAATGTCAGTGATCTAATAAAGCCAAAAATAGCAGCCCAAGCTAGTCGTTGGTTTGTGCTCCAAGGGGAAGCCATCAGTGGTATCACTGTAGTATAATTCATTAGAGTGCCTGAATAGCAAATCTGTTGAAAAGGATTCAGTGTAGACAGCACCCGTCTGTCCAGATATGAAATTGTAATGACAATATCTGGAGGCAGCCCAATATTTCAGATAAATGCCAACTCTTAATGAAGGTTGTCTTGTGTCTTGAAGGTTGAGCTTAGAGTAGGGAGTGATGGTGCAATCAACCAATAGAAAATCAGAATTCATGCTCACTACGCTGCATATTGGCGTTGGAACCATACCAGTAGCTGGAAAACAGGCACCAAATTCTGTCAATATAAATGATAAAAAATAAAGTTACAAAGAATACTGGTGTGATTGCCGATGCAATTTGCATAGTGCCTTTCTCAAACTCGGGTGACTTTACAAACAGTTAAGACATAGAACAAGAAACAGCCTTTAACAGACAGTAGTGGAAAAAGGATTAAAAAGTCCAAATTACAAAACATTTCTGACAGAAAACAAAACTCAAGAGTTAGGAGAAGAGGCAAAGCGTTGAAAGAAAAGATATGTTTTAATTAGGTTTTGATTAAAAGAAAAGAAGAAGTAGTGCAAATTATCCGAGGGAATTACATAGTTTGGATGCCACAACACTAAAATATCTGCCATTTGGGGATTTTTAGCAAATGTCAAGAACAGGTAGGAGTAGATGAGTAAGGTAGTTCAGAGAGGTAGCAGGGGGCAGAATCATGGAGAGCTTTACGTTCTGTATGCATGATACATTTTTGGACATTTCCCAGGCAAAAATGACAGTTGTGAAATCCTACTGATTTCTTTGGTCATGGCTCCTAAATGGTGGTCCTGCATTCTACTGTGTTGGGAGTTTCCAAGTGAAATTTTCATCAAGGTGACAAAAGACAGCTTGCGATTATTTTCTGAGAACGACCATCTCACAGTGTGTTCTGCTTTGACCTATGTCTACTGACCAGATAATCAAAAGGCAGCATGAAATGGCATCAACCTGATTTAGCATCCATCAGTTTCACACAGTGTGATTAGTAATGATCTCATATGACAGATGAAACCACACAATATAATGAGAAACAGCTTCAACTGAATGCTGTAAAGCTTGGATGTCAAACTCCAGTGCTGGAGCGCCGGTGTTTAGCACAGTTTGATGGTTCTTCTCTTCAAACGCATTCACTAAACCAAAGTTTTTGCACATACTGAAATTGAGTAATGTTTTTTTGTTGGGAGACCACGAGCATTAGTTATGAAAGCATCTCAGATGCACAAGATGTCATGAAAAATGCTTTATGGCTAAAAAGCTAATGTGCAGGTCAAATATCAGAGGAGGGTCCAAACAGGACAACCAGATTCTGTACAGAGTGAGGAGAGCAAGATATCGGTGCTGAAAAAAATACTAGTTCTCCAGGTACTCTCCAGGAGAGTAATTTCATAATCTTTAAAATGCCTTGTTCCACTGAGCTGCAGAACTTAAGGTGGTAGCCTCAATTCTAACAAGAAGGGAAAACCCAAATGAGGTCTCTCCCCAAAATGAAGCTTTGAGAAGTGAACAAGGTTTAACACTAACTTGAGATCCAGAGCTTTTTTCTCATTCTAGAATTTGGGAGCTCAGTGGCAAAGATTTTAAAACCATATGAAGAAAATGATACTCATTATGATATATGTAAAAAGAGATGAATACATTTCAGAATTCAATCTTCCTCTTCAGTTGATCTTTTTGTTGCTCTTAAGGAGCCAATCATAAATAAACCCTAGCTTGTTGTCACCGGCCCTGATGTGCCCTAATACAAAGTACAAATAGAGGTGTTCTTCACGTGTGGTACATTAGATAAAGACAAGCGAAATGATGGTATGTTAGATGAAGTTTAGCGAAATGATGGTATTTTAGTTAAACCAACCTTCCTCCTGGAGATCTACGATTCTACAAAGGCAAGACATTTTTAGTTATATAGGTTATCATCACCCCCAATGGTCATTCAGTGTGCTTAATGGGGACAAAATAGTATGAAAAATAAGCAAAAAATCAATATATATCAAGAGTACGACTTAAGACCAGTTAAAATACTTGAAACAAAGATAAAGAAATCAATCTAAAGAATACACGGATGAAAGTGCTTTGATTCTTGTGCAGAGGTCGGCAGCACAAGAATCAATGCACTTCTTTCTGAAACCGTCAGGCCTGGTCTGACCTCCATAGCAAATTGGTTGCAGCAGTGGCAGCTTAATGAAAATAAGTACATTTACAGAATTATACAAGAACCGTGGCGTAAGCAAATTGCGCTGCAATGCACAGATATTTTACCACGCTATCATTTTCCAATGTATTTCAGCCTGGTGCATTGTTATGGAGTCGGCAGTGCAGTGATAATGCCAAGCTAAGAGGCCTACCAGGCTGACATTCATCAAACACCTTAGAATTATATTTTGGACCCAAACTATTAAGGGAATTATGAAGGTACATCCGGAGGCGCTGTGCTGCCCTTGCTTCACTTGGTGAATGGGTTACATGGAGAGAAAGAATTTCGTGCAGATCACTGTGTGCTGTGATGTGTTCACGTGTGATGAATGGTCACCTTACACTTACAAAAATGGTGACTCAATGCTTTGACCTCTGTTCTATAACTAAAGCCAGTGTGAGGACCTGAGGACTGGAGTAATTGGAGAGAATTGTAAATATGTCAAAATAAATCAACGCACACTGTCTGAGACGACAGATATAGTGCAGTGTACGTCAACTGGATAGGAAAAATGCAGTTTACTGTCACAAACAGCATCCATTATTCCAAATTACTGTGATTTACGTCTTCAGACTTATCCTCTGCACCGGCACAGTCCAGTAAACCTACGAGCAGAACTCTGCCTCTGCTGTGTTGCACGCTTGGACAAAACACCCATTTAAATGCACTTAATAGTTCTAGGTTGGAAGATTATAAGCCTCCTAAAACAAGCATGATATAAACAGAGTACCTCAGTGGGAGTTATTTAACCTTTGGGTTTTAATGGACTTGTGATGGGGAAAACCTTAAGGGTGTCATCTGTCTGTCTGTCTGGGCTTTTATAAGTTTCCAACCAATTTTGTGATGAAGCGCAGAGCAATGAATTATTGACCCCCATATTCCATATTCATTGCCTTTATCCTGAAATACAACTCACATAAGCAAAAAGAAAAAAAAAGATGGGGCGAGATTCGCTTGCAGTTTCCTAAGAAGTGGAGGGGGTTGCTATGGAAACATGCTAGCCCCTGCCCTTGTGTTATGAAGGGGACATTCAATATGAGATGAAAATTGTATCATCCTGAGATTTCCTATGAGACTCTTTTATTTTCTGATATAAAACACAGCTCATTTATGTCTCTTCCCACTGTAGGGTTTGGCCAGATTCTTCAGAAAGGTCAGGTTATGGCCTGGAAATGCTAAAGGAACAAGACAATCTCTCGAAAAGTCTCTCTCCATCGTAGGGCAAGGCACACAACCATCACGAGTTTATAAGTTCCTCAGTGATGCCACAGACTCCGTAACAAATAACCCTGCTGTCGGTGTGTGAGTAGCACGCTCCCCCCTTTCCCTCAATCATTCAGTGTCACACAAGCCTGCAGGGGTGTCGAAAGGCAATTTTCCATAAGTATAGTGGAACTGTGCTGTTTTAAAACAGACACGACTTACACAACAAAAATCAAGGTAATAAGTGATGTTGTGAGCAGGAATTAAGTGGAATTATTATTTTATATTAATAATTGCTGAATAAATTGTTTAGAAGTTAGATACTTTATCAGAAGTAGAATTTAATGAAAAGTTATTGTTGCCGAAATAAAAGTAAATATTTTGTTCCTTTGGACCTTTAAATAAACAGACAAGACTTGCACAACATAAATCAAGGTATTAAGTGATAATGTGAACAGGAATTAAGTGGAATTATTGTGTCATTACATTAAATATCTTTTTTTATGATTTTAAGTAAAAAGTTTGTAATGTACTTTTATATTAATAATTTCTGAAGAAATTGTTTAGAAGTTTGAGTGAGATACTTTATCAGAATTAGAATTTGATGAAAAGTTATGTTCACCAAAATGAGAAGAAATGTTTTCTTTGTTTGGACCTTTAAATAAACAGACAAGTCTTGCACAACAAAAATCAATGTAATAAGTGACATTATTAACAAGAATTAAGTGTAAATATTATGTTACTACTTCAGCAAAGTGACAGTAATGAGATGTCTAAGGGTTAAACGCAACCATCAGCCATGAACTGCTCATAGATCTTTTCATTCTACCCAATAGAGAAATGAACACGGACTCATTTGGTTGGAGCAAATTCATTTAGTGCACCCAGGCCTGCTGTAGGGAAAGATCACACCCCAGGGTTGTTGTTATTATGGATGTGAGGAACACATTGCCCCTTTTACACTTCGTTCTGATTGCCTTCCATGTTTTACAGGTAATGAGCTCCTGCCTTTAGTTTCCTGCATTGATTTTCACACGGCACTTAAATATGTACGTGAAATTCCTCCTAATTGCTAACAGCAGCATTTTCTATAAGCCCCAATTCTTTATTTACATCTCAGCAGTTTCATTCTCTTTTCAAAGACTGCTATTAAATAATCAAATTAGAGATAGTAGTTCTGACAAGTACCTCTCACAAGTGCTCAGCAATGCCTGAAATGAATTCAAAAGTCTGTTATACACGAAGAAGTTGCATAATCTGATAAGTAACTTGGGAAAAAGTAACTTGCTCAACATTTTGTTAGTCGACCCCCTGCTGCAGAAAATACATATTAACATCACCAGCCTCCCAGCAATGAAATGAAATTGAAAAACATTCAGTGTTAATGATTGGCCCATCAGTGACCCGTTCATTACTGGAGTATGACTCAAATGTTTCAATGTTTTATAATTAGCGAGATTCGGCCAAAATGCAGCATCAGTTTAGCCTCAAACATATAATTATTTGAACAATGAGCTGTGTAACTCTGAAAATATTCTCAAGAAGAGAGAGGTAAAGTCAGTTAGAAAGTGAGGATATGTAACAGAAAAATATCTTATGTATGAAAGTATTTGCCTTCTGTGCAAACAGTTTAAAGTAATTTATCTGAGCAATGAGTGAAAAGTGTATATTTTTTTGTAATGTTCAGGGTT
>JBBMFX010000017.1:14274968-14295869 GCA_037832545.1 Rhabdalestes septentrionalis
ATATATATATAGATATATATAGATATATATATAACCATTTTACACAGGACACATTGTATCTGTTGTTTTTTCCTCAGTATTGCAGATTCGTCATAAACAATAATTGTGTGTAAATGTGCAGAAGTGTGTCTCTGTAGAGGGCGTGTACTTATTTACATTTAAAAAGTCACAAAACAGACTGTGGCCAAGGGCTCCTAAACTTTTAAATCTGGCTTCATATCAGTCATTAATTGATTAATTTTTTTCCAACAAAAAGCAAATTAAAATTTCAGAGGCTATAGAAAGTTTCACTGATTCCAGAAAACTTCCAGTAATTAAAATGCTATCAAGACACATGATGTGTCATAAAATGTCAAAAACATGTTCTCCGGGTGGTTTCCTACTGTGTGATTGAATAGCAGGACAGTTTGAAAGGAACTCCTGTACTCATGAACCAACTACTACTGATTATAAAGTACTGAGTGTACTGAGGTATTGATGACAGATCTGTTTTGTTTCCGTCACTCTCGTATGGTCTTGCAGGTCCTGCTACCTCGAGTTCTGCAGGCACTTCTAGCAGCGTTCGCAGATGCGAAGCTCTTCCAGCTCATCAGGAAGTGGGAAAGTCCAGATGTGGCCAAATGGACGGTAAGGAAATAATCAGCAGCTCAGATGAAAACAATAGTTTTTATGGTGATTGGGAAAAACATCTGTCATTTGAGAGTTAATTACAGAGGAGGTACTCATGGGGCCCAGCCGTGGGGTTACAAGGGGGTCCTTCTTCTCCCCGTCACAACTGTCATCTCTCTCTCTGGGTGGGTCGGGTGGTCCTCCCTCTTCCCCTTCACTCAGTATAACTGTCCTCTCTCTCTCTGGGTGGGTCGGGTGGTCCTCCCTGTCCCCCATCACTCAACAGAACACCCTGTTGATTTGGAAAGCTGCTGTAGTAAATTATTTTCTTGTTTGTTTGTTTTGTTTACATACGCAGTATTTCTGTCAGTTGTGCTCGTGGTTCACCTGGTACTGCTGCACCCGGACCCTCACCAACAGCATGGAGACCACCCTCACTGCCCTGGCTCTGTGCTACTACCCCCTACAGGGCACCAAGACACACAACAGGTCTGTCAACCTGCATCAGAGCATCATGAGAACATTCAGATCAGAGTTCACAGCCCATTGATGTGCAAAGTTTTTATTTTTTTTTATCATACACTACTTTGCCACACCAAAACTTGAAATCCATTTCTTCGTGTTGTGAATTGTTCTTGTATTTGATCCAGCTGTGCCACCTGATTGCAGAGCAGATAAATATCTCCTTATCAGTGAGACGAAGTTCGCTCTTGTCACTGGTTTGATGGGATTATGGTTGTACTGCTGAGCAAACTGTGGTTGCTATGGTCACAGCGCCATAACCCATAAACATGGTTTATAAAGGCGTGCATCCAAAATAACAGCTTGTCAATTCACCAGTGATGCTGTGTGTGTCAGGAGGCTCAGTCATTGTGCAAACAGCGAGTGTTTGTTTCATGTTTGTGTGTGTTGTGCTCTTTAGGGTCCTAAATGGTAGGGCATCATCTGTTCGGACCAGCCGAAGTTTAGTGTGATGTAGTTACAGATCAGACAACGGACTGAATAACGCTTGACTGCACGCTATTATATATAACATATATATATGTATATATATAAATGCATGGCAATGATTCAGTTTTAATCCCGATTAACTGCATTTTTGTGTGCAAGATTCAATAATGAATTCAAAATAGTTTATTGCACACTTTTATTTTAAAAGTACTGCTATATGAACAAAAGTCCAATAACATTTGGTTTGCAAACACTTAAAACAAATAAGGAGCTTTTTAACAGCAGTGTTCCCTTTAACACAGTGGCACAGCTGCATATCTGTAAATCTCAATTTAAACATTAATGTAATCCAAATCAAATATAAAGCCAAAGTTATTTGGCTATTAGTTTGTTATAGAAAAACAAGTAACCCTCAGACTCCAGAGCCATGATCATAACATTATAACAGGCACCTGAATATAAACTAGGATCAGATGTGAGCAAACATTACAGTTTAAGTATAATGCTGTCGGTGTAAACATACATTAACTCACTTTTGATGAACTCCTTCCAGACCACTGCAAAAAAACGATGCCGCTTTTGAGGAACTGCCTGACCTCAGACCACACATCAGGCCTCGACTCTTCATAACCAGAACTGCCTTGAGTCCTCTTTTTGCACTTTTAATCTAAAATACCCATATTTGTTTCTTCTAGCTGGAAGTACCTGCTGCTGGTGTCACTGGCTGTTGTGGTACGTCCCACAGCCTTGATCGTGTGGGTTCCTCTGTTACTGGATCACCTGTGGCGTGAGGAGAACAGGCTGAAGTTCATCACTCAGGAGGGCCTGCCTGTGGCGTAAGTCCCCGTTTGAGGCAGAATGAGTTCTCAGAAACATGAATGGGACTGACTCTTTCACAGAACTGAACATATCCTCTCTTTCAGGGCTCTCACCCTGCTGTTCTCCACACTGATCGACTGCATCTTCTACGGCAAGGTAAAACATTCCAAACCATACACTGATCTCCAGTATGAGGGTGATGGCATGCACCGCAAAACACCTCAAAGCAATTATAATAATAATTTCCATACATTCAGTTTATGCTGAAGAAATATTGTGATACAATTGCATAATAAATTTGTTAATTACATGGTTAAATGAAGAATTGCATTCTGTATTGCCAGTTTTGCAACATACATAGGTAGGTGTGTATGCATCTTAAAGGACCTGTATGATGGGCCCTTAAGGTTTCTTTTTCTGTGTACACACATATATAAATGTATATATTTTAGGGTGAAAGAGGGGTTGAAGTGTATTTTGATTCCAGGTTTGTTCTGTCCCTGCAGTGGATCTTTGTTCAGTGGAACTTCCTGAAGTTTAACGTTGTGCACAACGTGGCTGAGTTTTACGGGACGCACCCCTGGCACTGGTACTTCACTCAGGGGTTTGTGGTCGTTATGGGCGCTCACCTCCCCTTCTTCCTGCACGGATGCTCACTGGCCTCCCGGAGACACAGAGCCCTGCTCCTGAGCATCCTGTGGACTCTCCTGGTTTACAGGTAATCTGCAGTTTTGTAGGTAAAAAATAGTAAGGCTACACATATACTGTGTATAGCTCAGACACATATGTGAGCATATAAAATATAACTGTATAAATGTTTTAATACTGTCGAGAGAACACAAAGCAACTGTTTATTGGCTGCTGCCCTCGTGTTCGTGTGTTTTTCATTTGGGTCTTCAAGCCCTGAGATGTTGCCAAATCCCCCTGCAACTTCTAAGGCCTCTGGTGATGAACCTAAGCTGCAGAACAAGCATGTATGATGTGAGTGTGGGCGTGGCTGATGAGTGAGTGAGAGAGGTGAGCGGGGTTTAGTGAGGTTTAGTGGCATGTGTGTTGGTCTTACAGGAAACCAACTGTTACAGAAAGACTTCTAAAGAAGCTGCAGAGCTCAGTCGCTACCAAGTGTCTGCTTTAACCGGCGGTTTAGTACAGTACAACTCCTCCTGAAGCGCCTGAAGAAGAGGCGCCGCTCGAACTGTAAATCCTCGTCTTCAATCAGTCATCCATTATTTGTGATTACTAGGGCTGGGTTTTTTTGCCGATTTCCTGAATCGATCCGATTCCGATTCACAAGGTCATATAAAACAAGGTGTTTTATAGCTTTCCTTGCGCTGTCGCGAGAAGTAGTAGGAAAAGATCCATCCGCGAATTTTTGTATCGAAATCGTATTTTTTGAACGAGAATCGATAGTGATCGGTGAATTGATTTTTTTTAACCCAGCCCTAGTGATTACTCATACATTTTACTGTTTTTTTATTAATGAAAATTATATTGAATTATTACTGTATTCACACGTCTTATACCAAAGAAAATGGCAACTCATACCAAAGAAAACACGCTTGCATTAATAAACTGCGGAAGACGGCAGTTAAGTGTACACTCTACAACACATATATAACGGTCGACCATTAATTTTTTTAGGGTAATGTATTAAGTTTAAAATGAAATTGAAATGTTTTGGGAGCATAACTGGGGGCATTTTTAGGGTTTACATTTTGAAAATAGGCATATTTTAAAAGTGTAAGAGAGTGTGGGTGTGGTTGTGAGTGTGTGTGTGTAAAATTAATGTTAGGGTGTACATATGTATACACTTAATATTTGTCTAAGCGGAAGACATTTTATTCCATTTGGGATTATCATCTCCATTTATCTTATTAATAGAATTTTATCCTTTTTTTGGACTTTCTCTATTGCTATATTATG
Organism: Rhabdalestes septentrionalis; assembly: GCA_037832545.1. Classification (NCBI taxonomy): domain Eukaryota; kingdom Metazoa; phylum Chordata; class Actinopteri; order Characiformes; family Alestidae; genus Rhabdalestes; species Rhabdalestes septentrionalis. Next base: position 14,279,271 of record JBBMFX010000017.1, read on the forward strand.
TAAACAAGGGAAATGAATACCAAAATTTGAGGTTTGAGGCTATTATCCCCCCAACAAATCTGTACACAGAGCTATCTGCAGAATTTTCAGCACCCCTGGTCCCACCACGTTTTAACATGGTTTTATTGCATCCTCTGCAGATAATTCAGGTCTGCGCAATATTCTGTTGTATAAAAAGAAGCTGTGCTAGAAAATTTGCAGCGAATATTTTATTTAAAGATGATGTGTCAGAATTGACATGGGGTATTCAAACTTTTGCACACTGTATATTTTGATTGTATCTTTCATACATAAAATCAGCTGTTTTCATGTATAAAAGATACTATGTTATTATTGTTATTCACATTACAGTGAAGGGATGACATTTAGTGCTGTTGCTGTTATGGATGTGCCAATAAGATCCGTGTTAATTGGCTGCACATCTTAATGAACGTTAACTGAGATGCTGTGTGAATGTTCTTAGTTTTTTAGCCCACAAGGAGTTTCGCTTCATCTACCCAGTGCTGCCATTCTGTATGATATTCTGTGGTGAGTATTTAAGGCTGTTTTTCTTTGTAAACAAACAGCCATAACTAAATAAACTCTAACATCACTCCCTGATTCAGGCTGAGCTGTGTGTGGTATCTTTTCCAGGCATGTCTCTGGTGAAGCTGCGCTCCTGGAGGAAACCTGCTGCTGGAGCTTTGGTGGTGCTGAACCTGGTTCCAGCTTTATACACAGGACTGGTGCACCAGCGCGGAGCCCTGGATGTTATGGCTCACCTGCAGCACCTGTGTGACCTCACAGATCCCCAGAGCCCACCTGCACCAGATGTTCTGTTCCTCATGCCCTGCCACTCCACCCCACTGTACAGGTGAGACACATGCAGCTAGGTGTGTGTGTGTGTGTGTGTGTGTGTGTGTGTGTGTGTGTGTGTGTGTGTGTGTGTGTGTGTGTGTGTGTGTGTGGCATCACAACAATAAAATAGTCAAATAGTGCAAATCAATATAAAAAAACTATAAGAGAACACCAGAATTTCTGACTTGGATTAAATCAAGACTAAGAATAAATCATACAGGAACATTCTTGCCAATAGGAATCAAGACGAGTCCTGAGCTGCACAATAGTATGAGTGGAAATTATCCATTGGAAGATAAACTGGGAGAACAAGCGTGAAACAAGTGATTACTTAGTCTAAATCTAGCAGGGCTATTAGTGCCTAGGGCTACCAAGGAACATATGATCTTGGATGAAATACGTAAAAGCTATCTATACACTACTAAGATATTGTGAATGTATTTGTTGCTGCTTTTTGGTGGGGATGCTTAAAACTAAACCATTGCCCAGTCAGAGGGTCATCCGAAAGTTAATGTAGTTGGACGTACATGCTGTGTTTCCTTGTGTTGTAATTTCAGTGAAGCACACTGGCCACATATCAGTACATATGACTTATATATCAGCATGTAAAAGTGTCTCTCTGCTAGAAAAGTTAACATTAGAATCAATACTAACATGAAAGCAATAAAAATATCAGATTTGCTTTGTTTGTCTGGATTTGTGGAACCGGGTTTCTGATGGAAAACCACAAGTATTACTGGACTTCCACGAGGAACTCACTGATACAGTGAACATAAATCAAAATTGTGTATAATGTTATTTGTATGTATTAATGTTTGAAATATTAGTGGTAAAAAAAAACATAATCCTAATCTAAACAGTTTTGAAATATTACTTTAAAGACCTTTGCACAGAACTGTGTTTTCCTGCCTCTCCTTTTCTCATCTTACACTGGGGAATGTTCAGAAAATTCATACTGAGCAGTGGAGCTGCCAGAGGATTATTTAGCTTTATTCGTGTCTGGCCCCTTGTTTAATTGCACTGGAGAGCTTGTTTTAAAAGCTGGACATTTCAGGCCACAGGCGGTGGCTTACTTATCAAAACTGGCTGTCTTTGGGATCAGTGTTGACAAAGGATGAACTGCTCCATGAATGTATTGTTTGAATTACACGAAAACATGTAATCTAGCTAGAGACCCCCCTGACCGGGCCCCAGGCTGGACTCATGGTGCTTTTCTACTGGCACGAGGAACTGGCACCTTAGCTGGGTTATGTTTTCATTACTTGGCTAAACAATGCTGATGGGGAAAAATGAAACAAGACAAAAAAATTCATAAAACTAGAATAAAAAAAGCTGCTCTGAAAGAACAGATCTTTCCATGCGAGGTACCCCATCACTATGGCTGGGGCTTCTCGCCATGCCCAGGTTGAGCGGAGGTCAGCTTGATTCAACTGAACTGGATATTTTATTTTAATTAACAAAAACTCCAAATTTGCTAAATAAAAATAATTTCCATCCGATTGCAGAAAGACATGCCGCCTCATTTGTTGAGCTGTGTTTGGATGTAAAAACGTTACCTCATTAACCCTAACCTCATTTCTTTCAAAAAAAATTTATTGTATAGTTCTTCAGGCTTCCTGAAGGACTTTCAAAGGCACTCATTTTCTATCCAATCCCTGAACCTGACCAGTTAAAAAATTACGTTTTTGTTTGTTTAGCCACACAATGACCTACGTATTAACCATTCAAGTAGAACAAAGGCCTGAAACAGTGAAGAAACAGGAGCAGATGATTCCAGATGATCAGGTGGTGATCAGTAGCAGAATTCTGAGTGGTTGGAACTCTTTTATCTAGGCTCCTTGAATCTGTAGGCCCTTGTGACAGTGAAACATTTACATTTATTTCATTTAATCTGCTCAATATACCAAATATAAGACTGATAGGCAGAAAATATTATTTTGGGCCAAAAATGTATTATTTTATATATTAATTAAAAACTATATTAAAGCATTTCATGTATGTGTGTTTAAAAATTTCTCTCCTGTGGTTCCTTTAGCCACCTTCATTGTCCAATCAAACTGCGTTTCCTGGAATGTCCACCGGATCTGGCTGGGAGTGAGGATTACGTAGAGGAAGCAGCCGTGTTTTACGCTGATCCTCTCCGCTGGCTCAGGACGGCGTTTCCCTACAAGTCCATGCTGCCCTCGCACGTGGTCTTATTTGATCCACTTGAAAAGGTATTAGTTAAAAACCAAGCAGTTTCAGTCGAGGAAACAACTTTGAATGGTTTGTTGTAGAACAGATTTCTATACGATAGTGAATGGAACCAGGCGTGTCCAATATAAATCCAGCAGAAGCTCCACGTGTGTTTATATCGATGTTGATGGTAAAATAGCGTTATTTGGGGGATTATTCGGCCTCATGACGCCATAAATGAGTTTTTAGCACCAAAAGCTTCTCAACGTCTTAGGCATCAGGCAGCACCACCATAACCATTTCATGGAGTAACGTTCTGAGAGGGAGCTTTTAGAGGCAGACATTTGGTTTCAGTCACCACCACTGTGAACAATTCTGATTCAGCTGGCTTGTATATAATAGCCATAAATTAAATTTTTAACAAAAATGAAAGCATTTCTCAGTAAAGAATCCAATCTCAGTGCCATAAATGAATGTATACTAGTGTAGAAGCAAATGCAGTGTGGCTAATTAGCCGCCACTACTTAGCCTTCATCCGTTGAAAGCCATGTCATTGGTTTTTGGATCATGAATGCAACATGCACGTTAGTGAAGACTCTGATTCTTTGTAGGACATTTCTGCCTTCCTGGATGGAAACAGATATGTGAAACAAGCCGAAATATTCCACACACAATTCCCTGAAGGACGAATGGGGAAGAGGATTTTGATCTACGGGCAGTAACTCCAGACCATGGGACCATTGATGGCCTTTATTTTAATGTGAAGGTTATTAAGATAAAACATGTTTGCAGCTTTTCTAATTAAATGCTGGTTTTGTAGAATGTGTCGTTTCAGTAATTCTCTACTGTTAATAAGGTCAGGAAATCATTCAGAAGTATGTTTATGTTTAAAAAGAAGAGAAAAAACACAGTTCAGTTTTTATTCTGGAGATTTTGGTGCGAACAAAAAACTACCTTTGCAGAACGTTCAAAGCTTCCAAAAAAAATAAAAATCAGCTGGAATGTTACTCATCCGACAAGACATTACAGGCCAATAAAGAAAAAATGATTTATATATATATAGTACTTTTTTCCACTTAAGTTGGCAACTTAAATTTATCTCTGTATTATTTATAGATAAATCCTAATCAGTCTTGACATATAGCAGCAGTAAGGAAAACAAAACCAAACAAAACACCACAAGATTTTATCTCAGAAAGCACTCAGTGTGAGGGTATAGGAATGTAATAATCTATCAAGAATCAAATGCAACCAAACTGTATCACACTGCATCAATTTTCATCACATCTATTTGTGTCTTGTATCTAGTATGTTGGTTTTGACCCTATATATATATATAGTCCAGCTTTTGTTTCAAATATTGTAACACACTAAAATTGGAAACATCATTAATTATATTTTCTCCCAATCCAATTTTTTATTGTATTGACAAAACAAGACCAACTTGTCACATCAAATCATGAGTTTTGCCAATCGTTACACCCCTAGAAATTTCCCAGTTCTATCTATAGCACAACAAACTTATTTGGTCCTTGCAAAAATAGAATATTGTCCTAGTCAAAATTTTATTTTGACCTAAATGCAGTTCTTTTTATCTGACAATTACATATGCAGCACAAAGCAGCTTAATCCAATCACTATTGTTTTTTAATGAAAAAGTACACAAATTAAGTGCCTTCTCAAAAAAACCAACAAAAATCTGCTTATTATCTCATTTGTTTTTTAGAGGGCATATCTAAGCGAGCTTTGCCTAAGTGTCTCTACTGACGGAGTTCAGACTGAGAGATGGCTGACTGACGGCAAACAAAAACATTCAATCAGCATTTACATTTGTGCAAAATCACAAAGGGGGAGGAGGTGAGGGAGGGAAATGCTTTCATAAGACCTGCTTTCTGAAAAAGGATCACAATATTGTAAGAGCTACAGTAGAAACCAGCTGCGGTTTGCATTCTCGGCTAGTATTTTGGATCAAAGGGCATCGGCCCCAGCTCTATTTTGACATCGGCAAAGTGTCTGTCGGAGCTGCGTCCCGAACGAGCCCATTTCCGTTCCCGGAGGTGCAGGGGGCGCAAGTGCTGGTGTTTTCGCTGCTGCCGCTGGCACTCCTGCTCCACTTTGACCTTTAACCCTGGCCTTGTGTAGGGTCGACTGTGAATTTACAAACAGCAAAATGTGTTTTAAAGTTGTTTTTTTCAGCCTAAAGCTTCATGCGCCGCTCACAGCAAGTCATTGTCAACATGCATAGGCTACTGGGTCTCAGACCTAGTAGTAAAGAGGCAAAAGAGGAATGCAATAAGCTCAAATCCTGCTGAAACACATGCATGAAGTCCACAGCACACCAGCCAAACACACTCCAACAGACACGGACAATCCCAAGCACTGTGTTACCTGCATTTGCTGGGAGGTCTTTAGAAACTTCTCCCCCATTCGCAAAGGTGCAGGAGTCTTCCCACGTCTGAGCATTCGAAATACAACAAACTGCAAACATTGAGATGTCGACGTGTCTCAAAAAATGTCGGGCTGGTGTGCTAAGGGCTGTAGATGAAGTATATGGTAATTGCTAAGGAAGGGTATGGTAAGGATTGATACTGCTTCTTGATATTTTGATACTATGCGCCATAATTTTTTGCAATCACATTAAAAGATATGAGAAAATTCTGACATAATTTTAGAGAAGTAGAAAACTAAACTGTGTCCTGAATTTTCTGTGTATATTAAGGGGGAGGAGCATCACTACAAAGCGCCACTCCCCTACCTCTCACAGACCCAGTCCAGTACTGACCATTTTAAAATGCAGCTGTGTTGTATTGATCAGTCAGTACCAGTTTAGTAATGGTTCTTCATACCCATCCCTAGTCCACACTTAATTTAACTGAAAATTTGATGTCCTTACCTTGGGCCAAAACGTTTTGAGTATGTATCCCCAAACAAGTGCCTGTATATGTAATCATCCAGATCTTCAAACACATCACCACCTCCGCCCTGGTACTCCACCATATGCTCCAGGTAGTCCTCGACGCCGCTGACAAAGTCCGTGAACAGCATTTGATCATGAATAAAGAGCCCATTGTGAAAGAAGTTGTTGATGAAGCTCTCCAGCTCCCTCCAGTGGTGGAAATTACCAACTTCTTGCTGGAGGTAGCTGTGGAGAAGTTGATTGAACTCGTCCGCTCTGATGGGGTCCATGGCTTTGTTGAAGAGGCTCATGGACTCTTGGTAGGCACAGTCGAACACACCAGTGCAGCCTTTAGGAACAGCTCTCTGGCCTGTGGTGACTTTTTCCTTCTGGCCACCAGGTTTGCGTGTGTCACAATCTTGCTGGAAAAAACAAGATTCTGCCGTGAATTTGCGAGGGTGCTGATGTGGAGGTCTGTGGTGTTGCCAGTGTGTATCTTCTGTAGGCTTGTTGCCTTGCTCTTCCTGTTCCATTCTTGCATCCTTCCTCTCGTGAAACCTCTTCTCCTGTGGCCGTCGGCTCTTTTCAAATATGTTTGTTGCAGAATCCTTCAGGTGCCTGAACGTGGACTTGACAGAATCCGAGAACTTCCTGAGGTTCTCTTTGACCGCTTCCTTGGCCTTCTTGATCTGCTCCTTGTGGTGATGAACAAACTCCTTTGTGGAATTCTTCACCGCATCAAACGTCTCCTTCACCTTCCCCATCATTCCATCTTTGGGCTTCCTGGCCTTGACCTGCCTGTCTCCTTTAGACCTCTCCTCTTTCGTTTCCACATAGAGCCGTTCCCAAAGGTCTGAGCGTTGTTGCTCGAAGCTAAGTTTTTTCTTAAGCTCCTGAAGTCGTGTCTGGAGTTCTTCAATTTCTGCGTTCCCTTCTGTCCCTGAATCTTCCTGGCTCAACTCCTCCAGCTCCTCCCTCAGCCTGTCCGTCACCTTCCGCTCCTTGTCCAGCTCCTTACGCAATACCTGTGCCTCTGCCATCAGTGCCTCCTTCTGGTTGAGATAGCTCCGGACCCTCTGCCTTTCCTCCAGTAGATGGTCCTTTAGTCGCTGGTTCTCAGACAGGATGGAGTCAGTGCCAGCTCCTTTATCTTCAAGCTCGCGGATCTGAGCACGGAGGTGCCGTAGTTCATCCTGCAATGCTGACAGAGATGCCTCTTCACGCTCCAGGGTGCTCTTTAGTGCCCGGTTCTCCAAAGCAAGGTGCTTCTGACGTGATTCCATCTCGCTCTTTGCCTGCTTAAACTGTTCGAACAAATCTTCTCTCTGAGCCTACGTTTCAAATAAAAACCAAAGACAAATGAAACCAGAGAATTAGGTAACATCCCATGTGAAGTTCCTTCACCTTACCAGGCTAATATATATGTTTTTTCCTGATTTATTTTGGAGTAATTAATACTGATTACTATTCATCATTAGTACATGCATATAAAGAAAAACAGCTAGACTTCTGTTTCACATTAGTCTAGTAAGTACATCGATGCTTCGCCAAGATTACCATCACCATTACTATTAGAATGATAATCATTACCATTTAACTGTCCAAGCCTGGTGTTTCCATCAAATGACACAACCAAGGAAATGCAAACTAATATTAACACAATACATACACAGAAAAACACAACTGGTGAATTTTGTTGCAGCATCTGTTTTTAAACCATGTCAATTGTGGTCACCTGTAGCTCAGCCTCTTTGCCTCTGAGATGCTGGTTCTCTTTGGTAATCCATAATGCCTGTCAGGGTTAACCCCATGTCTTGCTTGCCTTTGAGGTCTTCCCTCAGACTTTTGACCACATCCTGAGCGCACAGAGACAGAGTGCATATATCTCCTATAAGATAGTCTTATAAAACTTTAGAGACCTTATTTTGGAGGGTAAAAATTAGGGATGCATTCGCCAAGAATCTGCTGAATCAGCAATCATCCAATTTATAACACAGATTATAATGGCTAATCTATGTTATAACTTCATGAAAGAAATAATACCTATGAAGACATGTGTGTAAGTAGAAATTAGTTAATACCAGTTTGGCTCACAATGGTCCTTCAATGAGATAAACTATCAGAGTAAACTGGCTCACTTTGAGGTAGAGGAATAGGCTCTTTGTGGAAATAAAAATATGGCAAAGATGGAAATCGCTGAAACTGAAACAAAGTTCACCAAAGAGAGCAAGGAGGAGACAGAGGGAGACAAACATTTAAGTGCTTCTAAAAAGTACCCCGCCACACCACCAAATTCAGGTCAAAACCGACACCAGTGGACTTTCAGAAGTCAATATTTCCATTTAAACTTCGATTTCTAGCTGATCCTCAGTGATGGGACAACATAACATTTTACCGCTCACACTTGATTCAGCACGTAAATTAATGACCGATTGAGCTATTTCAGGCGGTGAAGGTGGTGACAAGTTTCAGACCTTGTCGACGACTTCTTTCTCTCTCCAACACTGATAGAGCTCTCGAGTCTCACTCGGTTCATTTACCCGGCTGTTATCCGCCATCCTGTGCCTCTCCTGTATCTGTACCGTGCCTGGAACACAAACACACAATGATGATAAGTATACAATAACCACACAGTTTATAGTAATCACTTTCATACCTATATATACACAGTACTGAAAATGTTTTGAGCAACCTCTCATATTTTGCTTTGAAACTATTTGTTGGTCCAAAACTACTATTTTCTGTATTTCAGGGCCCCTTATATCTTTAGCAGATTACGACAGGCTACAAAGTGTCTAAAGATAAAAACATTCCAGATAAAGGTGTTCCAACCACTCAGCATTTAGCACCACCAGTATACTGATCACCTGTTTCTTTACTTGTTTAGGTCTGAAGTTAGACTCAGGTCTTTCTTCTGCTTGAATAATAATTCATATGTAGGTCACTGTATGGTTTAACATGCACAAAGCAGATAACTGTTCATGTAACTGGTCTGGTCAAGTCTTTCATTAAGCCTAGAGAACTGTTTCTCGAGACTACACTTTGGAAGAAAACAATAATAATAAAAAAGAAATATGGGGTGGCCCAGGACTTTTGCACAGTACTGTATATGTACACAGATGTTTTGTGGCTGATAATTAAATTATTAACTACCCTCACCGTAGAAATGTCCGAAGCCCATGCTAATGGCAATGACAAGGGCGAGCAGAATGCACTTGTTGAGCGTCCCGCTGACCTGCTGTTGCTGTTGCGGGGCAAAACCGCGAGCCTCCCTCTGGTCTTCTGCCTCCTCATCACCACTCTGCACAGGAGTCATACAGTCACTCACCAAAAACCCATATACAAACAGTCCCTTTATGCATATCCTAACTACATATTCACAACCCAGTCACACAAGGTTCAGCACTATCAGCTCAGGTCCTCAGCACACACTTATATTAAATAACCCCTTCAGAGTTTACCAGTTCTGCTCCTGGAGTAAAAATCATTCTGGTGATCATAACATTATAACAGGTACTTTCTGAGCAACAGCACAAATCAGTTTGTTTGTTTTTACAGAACTCAGCATCAGGGAGCAGCTTAAACAGTCTATATTCAGTAGCAAGTGTCCCGGTTAGAGTGAGGTGAATTAGTCGAGCACTAAAAAGGAATGAACTTTCAAAATAATAGTAATATTGAAAACTGTGTTAATGTGTGATAAAATAATTGCTGGCGTTAAATAAAAAATAAAGCAGTAACTCCCCCAGCCCCAATACACATGTGAAGTTACAGTCCTACTGACATCCAGTTATGGGTGCTTGTTGCCTATTTAGCGGGAATCTAATAATAAAGATATTTAGAAGGTTGTTACTTAAGTCTTTTCTGCAGTTTTGCAGATTATTATGGATTTGTTTATGATTAACTACTGTGCTCTCGGTCTAGTGTTGCCATGGTAACTCATACACACTCGTAACCAGTTATATATTCCCTTCTTTTTACACTGTGAAATTTCCTTATGGTGATCAAATATAAAACAACACAGCACAGACATGGAACACTCTCTGTAGGAAGTAATGTTGTGTTGTGCACCTCCTCCTTCTCTCGCTGCACTTCCTGCTGCTCCTCGGGTTCAGATGTGCTTTTTCTTGCCCTGCGCCTCCTCACCAGCGGGCTGGACTTCAACCCACCATCCTCATCCTCAGTGCTGGTACTGCTGGAGCCTCTGCGCACAGGGCGATCTGCTGGGAAGACTACACACACAACAGAATAATTTAAAGCTTTCCAAATATCAATGTGCACTGTGAAATGCAATGTACAAAATATTTTTAATTGTATAAAATAACTTACATTTGATTACGGTGTTTCAAATAATAAATTTCAACACGTTCAAAATGAGGAGTAAATCGGCCAATCATTCCAAAATCCTGTATAGGAGAGCTGGAGAACTCATTTTCAAAATCTGTAAATAATAATTTTTCGTGTTTTATAATTAAACACGATTTTCAATTTCTACAGTTCAAAATATATCCAGCAGGAGCACTGCCACTTATGCAACACATGTTGCTATAGAATTCACTAGTGTAGCCCCTCATTAGTATACCATTTTTATTGAGTCAAGAGGATATGCAGGAAGCTACAGAGATGTGGCTGAAGGGTTAAGGGGTTTCTGGACCTACAGACCCATCGGAACAAAAGGAGGACCCCTCGGAAACACCAGTTTCAGCCATTGCCAGAACTCAGCACAACCAACAAGCTTGAGGGCCTGAGCTCCTAGTTTTACCATTACTCCAAACACAGACAGGTACTACATGGATAATTATCACTATACTTATGATTCCTCCTCAGGACATCTCTGCCCTCACTCCCGGACATCTTCCATAAGCGCAGCACCAAAAAGTTTATAGAGAGACTTGGGAGAAGTGGAGGACAGCCCACACTCCCAACTGGTGTCACTCCCGCTGTGTTGGTTAGGATGCCCCTTTAGGATGGCAGCTGAAACTCTCAGCCACAGATGAGTGCCACCACTGGTGATCAAACTTTGAAAGCTTAGACTGTTGCGCAACTCGGGGGTACCTAAGATAACCCATTTTTTTCATTTTTACATGCTTATTATGATGATATTATGATGATAAATGATTTTGGAATCCGATTTATCACCATCCTAATGAAAGTCATCCACCCCTAGTCTAACACACACACACACAAACACACATTATTAACATTTTTGCAGTAAACACAACCCAGGCCAGCAGGAAAACAGGCCGCTTGAATTCCACCGATGATGAGATAATATACTGGGTAAAAGAGTGCAGGACTGTTCACACACACACACACACAAACACACACACTCACACACAGTTACAGCTTGCACTGCCTAAAGCACTGGCAGATGTTCTCTAATGGAGCAAGACGGCCTTTAAAAACACCCCAAACCCCAAACAGCTCTGTGGAAAATGGCCCGAGGCTTGCATTATTCATTAGGCCTGACTGCATGTCACTGAAGCTGTATTTATATATCAAATCTTTAGGGAGGACAAAATGGATGAACACATTTTTTTTTACATTTTAATTAGAAATATGACCCCAATAAGTGCTTAAAGATACAAGATGCAAGAATCCCTTCGTTGTTGTAAAAATACTATTTTCCACTTGTCAAACTGTCTTATCTTTGGCATAGGGGAGATTAAATGAAAGAACAAATATTATAGAGGGCAAAGTGCTTTAAAATACAAGTTCCAACCACTCAGCTTTCAGCACCACCAGTTTACTGATCACAGCCTGATCATCTGGAATCATCTGCACCTGGTTCTTCACTGGTTTAGTCCTTGAGTTAGATGTGCTTATGCTCATTCATTTGCTCTGGTCCGGTTCAGGGACAGGCAGAAAATAACCAACTTGGAAAGTGAACTGTTCCTCAAGACTACACAAAAATTCTGGAATATAATGAATAAAATATATGGAAATAAAGGGTGTACAGTACTGTATGCTGTACAGCCTAATTTAGAAATTTAAAACAAGACTACACAAAGGAAACGCACCAATAAAGAAACAATGTGAGGCTTAACCTACGTGTTTTTTTAACATCAAATGTGTTTCAACACCACAGAGCCCTGAACCCAGTGTGATAAGGAGATAAGCTCTCTATTTCCAGCTCACACAGGAGAATGTGCTTCATTAAGTGCCACAAAACAACTAGGTCAACAGCCCAACTTTGGCATTTCCCACACGATAACACACAAACACACACTTGCACAAACACACAAACACACACTCAGCGATCCACACCACATCAGGACTCAGAGCCCAGCCACTGGCTAAACATTTCATCAGATGCAATCCAGCCAAATGTGGAAGAACCTGTTCGCTCCACATCGTTCAAAACACACACAAAGACACACACAGAGCCAACAGAGATGCATACACACCCTATGCTGAAACTCCACATCACTAATACACTCACACCCACTGGCTGGAAATTTCATCAGATGAGGGACACACACACACACACACACACACACACACACACACACACAGACAAAAAAGGAAGAAGCGAAGAGGCTGAGAAATAGGGAGAGCCAGACTGCATCTCTCTAACACTTTTAGGCTGTTAGCCTCAATTTATGATCTTACAATACACAATAAAGAGCACAAACATATTACAGAATTACATTTTAAAGTATTATAGTTCAACCATGTAATTCTGTTGCACTCAAACTGAGAACATTTGGTACAAAATTTGAGTCAAGTTTAGTATTTTAAGTTATACATCACATTTTTGTCTATTTCTTAGGTTTAATTTAAAGATAAAGGCATGAAGAGGAGCAAATGAGTCTATTCAAGAGCAATTAGGACTTCATTCATAAAAAGTGAATTATTCTCAATGTGTTTATTCTCAACTTTGCTTCAGAAGTTCAGAACTGGAGCTACGGGCTTACTGTTGCTAACAGAGGTCAAAAGTCACCCAAATCTTCTACAACAAACACGTCTTCAAAACGTATGTGGAACCAACTAATCCAAGGAAGGCTAGTGGGTGTGGTTTTGGATAGAGCATGACTTACTGCTAGCTGTAAAAATGAACACTGATCTCCGCTTCACTGTGAATAGTGCCCTGTGGAACCGGATGATGAAGGCCACTTAATATCAGGCATATTAAAGTCAGGTGAGGGGCACTCAAGTGTCACGTCAGACCATTCAAAACAGTATACATCAGCGTGGTCTTTGTGTTTGGTGGTGGTGGGATTACAGTGTGGACAGGTGTGTCGAATCAATACAGATTACACTTTGTGAATTGTACAATGACAAGACAATACTGCCTGAATAACATCATTAATCCAATCATTTTGCTCCTGCATAAACAACACAGGCCTAATTTCATCGACATGGATGACAATGTTCCAGCTCATGGTGGTCACATCATTAGGGAATAACTGCTGGAGACTGAGGGACCTCGAATGGAACGGCCTGCACATTCTCCAGACCTGAATCCCATAGAAAAACCTGTGGGATCAGCTGTGTCACTGTATAGAGCTTGTAAATCTGTGCCCAAGAACCTCAACGACCTGAGGGCCGTCCTTCAAGAAAGGTGGGATGCCAGGTCTCAGCAGCCAATATGACGAATTATGAACAGCATGAGACATCGTTGACAAGCTGTAATTGATGCTCAAGGGCTAAAGAACATGTTATTGAGACATTTTTTGTTGTGGTATTCAACAAAATTGTAAAATTCTAAAATAATGTTAAACTACTCACTTAAATTCTCCTACGGCACTCACTTACAATAGAAAACAGATTCTGATTAACACTGCCCTTTGTATTAAGGTTCTGTATATTTTCAAAGGTTCCATGGTTTCATGTTTGACCTCAGGAATGGAAAGCAGTCCAAACATTCAGACTGTACATGGTAAAAAAGTAAGTTCATTGTAAAGCGGATGACATCACTAATCAGGTCGTGGGTGTTAGTTTGGTGTTTGTTCAGTCATGTCATTTTTATTAACTCAGCTATTCTTATAATCAGTAAATGAGGGTTCTTCGTTTAGCAGAAACTAGTCCTTCAGTAGTTTAAAGTGAGAGTGTGATCATTTAGACATGCCATTTGCACAATGCTAGTTGACTTACATAAGTTTCAGTGGAATGTTTATTGTTCATTTGAATCATTCAAGCACACCAAAACACATCTAACTGAAGTCCTGAACCAGTGAAGAAAGCGGGGAACAGATGATTCCAGATGATCAGGTGGTGATCAGCATACTGGTGGTTCTGAATGCTGAGCTGTTGGAACTACTTTATCTAGGCACTTTGCATCCTGTCGCAGTAAAATCTTTGTTTCCTTTTCTTTCATTTAATTTACTCAGTATGTCAAAGACAGTTTGGCAGCCAGAAAATATTATTTTTGCACCAACAAGGTGATCCAAATGAGGGGAGTCAAGACTCTTGCACAGTACTGTGCAACAGCCTGAGGAAAAACTAGTGCAAAACCAAAACAAAAACTTAGCTGATTGACTATATTTGGAGTAAAACGGAGGGTTGTTTGTGTGTGTGTGTGTGTAACTCACTTGTCTCCGCTGCACTGAAAGTGTACTGGCTGCTTGATGAGGTTCCCAGGTAAAGTTCCACACTCTGTCTCTCCTCGTCCTCCTTAGCAACAGGCTCCTCCCATGTGCCTAGCTCCGCCTCCTTGGCGTCTGCCAGGGTGACAATGTCAGAGTGATCGCTGGAGGAGCAGAAGGTCACATGATCCTCAAGCCCTGCCCCCTGTCCTGCCTACACACATAAATATAGAGAATGAAAATCACATGCTGTAATTACCGTACATGAATCACCATGTTTGTCCTACAGGGTAGCGATAATGAAAACATTGCATTTCAGGGTTGCTTCCCAGATATCAAATCATTTCAGGTCAAAACAAACATTAAATGGAGATAACATATTGGAGGGTTGTACATTTCCATTTGTAATATAAATAAAGATTTTTCAGCTGAATGAGCCGGACAGTATAAGCTCAAATTAAGAGATGACAAATGTCAAAGTAATGTCCATTAACTCTACTGCCATGGTAGAACCCTCACTTTAGGCTTACATCGTCTGGCTACATGAAACACATACCTAAACCTGACATTTAGATGTGTCGTGTAAAGAGGAAGTACCAATTGTTGTTATTAAGCTGTTCTTAAGAATCCAAACACCATTTTGGTTTTAGCCCTGAAGTAAAGTACGGTGCAACATATTTCACTTCCAAAGATCCAGACTTTATTGCATTTTTAATGTAATGTAATGTAATGTAATTGAAATGCTTTTCTTTATCTTTGGTACCCAAAGAGTACAAATGCCTAGGTCTATATACGTTTTTAATTGACTTATGTATATTATTTTAAAATTCCTATATATTTATTTATTTATTAACCCTTCGAACGTGAGCAGCATGGCTCCACAACAAATGGCAAATTGTCATCGTACAACAGCTCCTTATATGGAATTTCCCCTCATTTGTGTTGATGGTTGAGGTGTCAGACATCATGCACAGTGCTGCTTGGTTTTAAAACTGGTGTCAAATGAAAATGACCATAAGGAACTAAAATGTAAATATATTTTGGGTCTTAGAAATAAATGGAACTAACACAAGATCCCAGGAGAACTGTCAAGATAGTCTCCGCCCACAAGTGAGAGGGTGGGGTTCCGGAGAGAAGTCAAACAAAAGAGCAGCAAACAGTGAGCATGTAGGAAAGCAAACACCAGTTTTAGACTGTTTTACACCGTTTTTATTTGTGAAACCAGATTTTTCCCATATGTCCCAAGGGTTAATATATGTTCATTGATTATCTCTTGACATTTCTATGACATTTCTTACACATGTTTTTGGAAAATCAATATAATGCAACTTTCACATGCTGTATTAAAATATTCTTTTTTATACTGTAATAATTCTAAATCAGAAATAAATAAAATAACACTGTTAACTGGATTTAGTCTTAGAGAAGATGTCCATACCTGCTGGTCAGGCTCAGGTTCCACCAGAGTCTCCTCTTTCAGAGTGGAATCTAGAGAGGAATCTCCAACCGCTGCATCCTCACCTGCAGACAGGTTCAAGGCAGACATCTCACACATGCCACGCATCCTCAATCACTCTACATTTCAGCAAATCACATAACATTAATAAACCCACTGTGCTGCACAAAAACTCTCCACCTGTGCAAACGCCCTTTATCAACTGAGCAAAAGATCAGATTTGAAAGAATCAGTGACATAAAGACAAGAATGTCAAAATAAAACTCTGAAAATACACTTTGCTACAAACACAAGATGCTGGGGTATAAATCATAAAAAAAATGTACTTACTGCTAACAAGTTTACTAATTAACACAAATAGTGGTTTAAAGTTTTTCTCTATACAGAGTCTCATATTGCACAACATAGAGATGAGGCACAGATCACTCATATGGACATAATTAATGAAATTTCTCATGATAAGACTATTTCAGATATTGGACCTAATGATAAAGATTTACACACAATAAGGAAACTGCACATAATACTGCTCATAAAACAATTGCAAATAAAAATACAATGATGCGCAAGATGATTCTGAGTAAAACCCAGTATGAAATTGCACATGATATTATCCATGGTGGGATTACTAATAACTAGGGCTGCCCCCAAATAGTCGACTAAACGTTAGTCGATATGAAGAGGGCTTGGTCGAATACATTTTCATTAGT
>JBBMFX010000017.1:14295969-14306374 GCA_037832545.1 Rhabdalestes septentrionalis
CCATGCACAGTCATCAGTCAGCCGTTTCACCGGATTTAGCCTTATTGGCTAGGCAGTTCTAAATGTGGTTAGTGATGAATTTTTAAAATTGCGCTAAGCTGATTATTGTGGGCTACATGTTTGTTGTGCTGCCAGTGAAATTATTGCCACTTAAAGGGGGCACAAGTTATAATAGGTTACAATTTTCCCTATTCTGACATCACAATAGGGAAGCCATCCAAACAGCCTTTCAAAACTTTCAATTGACGCACATGGATTTTTATAAGAGTAGTAGAATCATAATTGAAAATACAAAAGGATGCAAAAAGTGAGTTTTGCATCATATATCCCCTTTGAATATGTCCTTTTTTCTTTAAAGCCTATTTACACACTAGAGGGTGCTTTTGAGCTAATCCAATTGGGTCCATTAAGCATTTGTGTAAAACAGTTTGAAAATAATTAGGTTTTTTTGAAACACACAAATATGCTCATTTTCTCAAGCCAATGGTGGCTAAATTATTTCATGCCACTGCCGTATTTAAAAACCTTGTTATCCTCTGGTTACAGGACTTTCTAACACTGACTTGGACACATTCCTGGCAGGGAGTAAAAACAATAAGCTGATCAGCCCACCAACCAATCAGCACCAAGCAGACACAGTGCAAGCATCCTACAGCTCAACAAATGAATATGGTAGAAAAACAGAAAGTTGGTATTTATTGTTTGAACATAGTACTTTCTTCAATTTTCGAAAACTATAAACGTATTTTCTATGATACATCTTGTGTTATATCATCATAAGATACTGTATATTAAATCTAAAATTGAGACAAGCCATTTGTCCGCAATTGGTTATTTAATATCATTTAATGTGGCCAAGTGGGCCTTGGTAACATGCTGTGATCGATAGGTGGAACTTAATGTTGAAAAGGTTGAGAACCATTGTTAGCACTGTGTGCATGTATCTATGAGAGAGAAGTGCAAAAAGGGTCAAGCAACAGGAGGTTTAGTTAATTAAATTAATTAAATATGACTAAAAAATTTGGAGCCATTAGAATATCTGAGAAAATATTCCTTTTGCAGATTTTACACCCGTGATTGATCCGATATTTGCGCTAGACAAAGAGATGTTATTTACATGGACAGCTCAACATGTTCACCTGACGGTTATGTAACATAATTTAACAAACACCAGCATTGTGACTCGGGGGTTGAAGGTGTCTGCGCATTTCCACTTGACACTAGGTGAGAAGACCCCAGCCAAAAATAACAGAGGAATGCTTTGCTCAAGAAGAATCAGAAAAGTTTATTACACAATTGCAAAAGAGGTGAGGTTTCCTAAGAGATTCTGAAGTCGTCTCTCCCTTCCGTTACAGGTTTTATAGGAAAATGTCCCATGAAGCTTTAGTGCACCATCATCTCTCCTGGGACCATGCCCAAACTATCAAAAGGGAAGGAACTTCTCTTCCTCGGATAATCACCTTTAGTCTACGTAATTTAAAAAGCCAGTGATGCTTGACCATGAACGAAAGCTTCATAGACTCGCATGTTATGACTAGGAATTAGAATCTGGTGTCGGAATGTCCTCGGAACACAAGACAGCAGAATGTGGTTGGAGAAACATGTTTTTCTCCTGACTGACCAAAGACCTTTTTGACCATAAAGTTGCTTCTAACAGGCATGGTATGGAGACCATAGGTCCCTAATTTCTAACCTTAAATGAATCACACAACCCTCAGGAACTGAATAAATGAATCACTGACTCACTGACTGAATACTGAGTGTGAATACATGTAAAAGAATAAATAAAATAAAGAAATACATGAATAAAATGATTAAAATGTGAATTTCTACAACAAAGGCATCCTTCCTACCTCAGAAAACAAAACTAGTGATACTCTTTTTCAATCTGGCATGCAATCTCCCAATAACAGAGCCAATGCTTTGATAGTTCCTCCCCTCGGGGACCCATTTGTCATTTTCTTGACTATTTAACTTCTCAATAAACACACTGCTTGCCAATCTACTGCTACACAACTAACTACGGAGTTAATAAATTAATTACAAATTCACCGAATATGGAATGCCAAGTGTGACTGCAAAATAAAAAGAATAAGAATAAGAATGTGTAGGTTTAACAATTAATGTACTCACAGGATCTCCCTCCACCACTTCCCCTTTAGAGCTTCGGATCACCATTACAACCTGGGCCTGGAAGGTGATGATAAGTACAGGTCCTTGCTCCATGATTTTGCCCATCGCCAGCTGAGAGACACCCACATGAAATAACAGAGAGCAAAAATATTAGTACAAGCATGTGGTTTCTTTGGTTTCACTCATTCATACTGCAAAGGTAATTTCTATAAAACAGATCACACTGACATAAAGCACTAATGTATTAAAACCAATTACACAGAAAGCATCACTTGTCCTTGTGTGGCTCTGCTTCAGAGCTGAAAGCTACACGTAAACCTCCAAAGACAAAAAGATGGAGGAAAACACTCTTGTTGTTCATATTGGTCGAACTTGTGTTTATGAAAGCTGGTGGGGCATTATATTAATCAGTACTAATGCATAGACCATCATGTATTTCCAATATGTCTGCATACAGACTTATTTTTACTGAACAATTCTACACACCATGCACCCTTACTAACCATCTAAACAGATTTTACTTCTGATGGCAAAATATTGCATTAAAGTAAGCTGCTTTCCAGTAGATTAGTTTACTTACATCAATGTTGTCGATGTCCAGGATCTTGGACTGAAACTGCAGGCCCATGGCTATGGCTTGCTTAATAGGCTGTGCAAGCTGACTGTACGTCTATTGACAGAAAGGGAAAAGAGACAGCAAGGCACAATCACCTAATTCAAATGGCAGGTGAAATATAATGACATGAATTTAACCAAACGTATACAAGTTGATTAATTAAAGGAAATTTGATGGATTTGACCATTAGGCAAAGGGACAGATTAACTGCATGAAATGGCACAGAAAACAAAAGGCTGCCATCAAGCTGAAAAGAACCACGAAAGATTACTTACTGCTTCATAGCACCAGTCTTTAAGCACCTCCAGCTCCCCTCTCATTATTGCCTAAAGCCAGAGAAGAGATTTAAAAGATAGGTTCAGCCACACATTAATATTATATTACCATTAGGTATTTTATGTGCAAATGCTGTGAGGTGCTTTTCTCTCTGGGCAAAAATATTAAACTGCAATCATAATGTGAAGGTATCCATTCGTATAAGCATGAGGTGTCTAACCTCTAAGATATTAGGAATTATATCTTTTTCACACTGATGCAGGAAGGAGTCCTTGTCAAAATTAGGATCAGCTCTCAAAATCTCTGTTAGCACTTCAGACATCTCTGTCTTGGAGAACAGACCACCTGATGACACACAGACATGAACCAATTTAAATGCAGTAGAATCTTTGGAACATAAAGGACAAATATAAAGACATGGCAAAAATACAGTAGGTATAAAACATCAAAGAGTAATATCAGCTATCTAAACCTCAATTTTCAATGTCATCACATAAGCAAATCGATTTCTATTCACTAAACAAAACAAAGCAGTTTGATTCAACCATGTGATAATTTACACATTCAGTAAGCATCATGTAATCAGTAGACCAAATTCCTCCATTAATTCTTAAATAGCTTCATAATGTCAGTGCAAACCCATAGAACCAAAGGGGAAAACTGTGTCAGTTTGATATTAGCTGAGGTTTTCTTTAAATATATTATTTGTGTTTTTTTAGGACAGCAAAGGAAAGAACGTCCATTTACCAACAAGGTCTGAGAATTTGTCGGTAATGGCCCGCGAGGCTCGGATGAGGGCATTATCACTCTCATCATATTTCATCTTCATCTCGAAGAATCCTGTGCAGAAATTTAGTAAGAGAGTAAGAGAGACAGAGAGATTAAATCATCATGGTCAAGAACAGTGCATTAGGGCTTTTTCTATTACACATGAACTGAGCGCCCTCTGGTGTAAGATTGTAGCAACAGCAGAACAGAATGAAAAAACAAAAAAGTTTGCTCCTACGGTTGAACACAATGTTGTTGTCCTTGAAGTCCTTCCACTGCTGATACCATTTTGAATCTTTGTGCAGGACGATTCCTGTGGCATCGCTGTAAACAAACCCACATTGTTATCAAAAGCATGCAGCAAGGTACAGCTATTATTTAAGAAGAGGATCATTAATTGTAAATATTACTTGTAGTGAACAGTATTATGGGATTGTGTATTAATGTCCATTGTGCACTACATGGCACCTACAGTGCTGCATTATTTCACAGGTACTAATCACTTACAGCTTTACTGTATAAAGGGACTATGGGGAAATATTGGAAGAAAACAGTAACAATGAGATATAGCATAAGCGAAATTCTGATAAGGACTGAAATAAGCTACATTAGAATGGTTAAAATTCTCAAATACTTCCAATGCCAACACTCGAGTGCCTAAAGTGCTTCTAGACTTATAAGAGGCAGCTAAAAAAGCAGCTAAAGAGGACGACTATTGCTGTTCTAGCTTGTATCAGGGACATGTATAGGATAGAGTATAAAACCTACTCGTTGGCCTCAAACACTCTGGCCTGGTTTTCACCTCCTTTAAAGGAGAACTCGCTCCTCTTCCTCAGTTGGGATGGAGCTCGATACGGCCCACCTTGGGCCGCATCGTCCATCTCCTTCTTTACTGTCTCCATGCTCTGCTCACACAAACAGGAATGGATTAAAGGCAGTATTATAGCATCTTCATGGAAAAGTTTGTTTTGTGTAAAGTGCTGTATCTTCTAGGTCACATATTTGTAGTCTGCATGGATGTAATTGTGCATGTACCAATCAGCTGTGTTGCATGTTAAAGCAACATAAAATAAAAAGTAAAGTTGTCATTCTTGTTACGCGTGAACACACCACATAACAGCACACTGTACACGTGGTATAAATCTCTTCTAAACATTTAACACATACAGCTGAGTGAAGCAGTAAGCAGTCGAAAATGCAACATCCAGGGAGTAGTGTGTGGGGATGGCACTTTGCTCAAGGTTACCCACAACCTTTCAAACTCCCTAACCACCAGCTTGATCTTGTTGTGTTGGAGAAATTTGGTTGTGCTTCCCATATGACAGCATACTGTCACTGTACAGTTCTACATACCATGCACCCCTACTAATCCTCTAAACTGATTTTACTAGTGATGACTGACCTGTGAAATGACCTTGAAGGCACTGGTTTTCCCCAGCATCTCACTGCTCTTAGACACGGACTCAGCTGAAGATCGAGCTGTTTTGGTTGCTTCTTCCACGCCCATCTTTATCTTCTTGCCCAGGTCAGTACGGCCCACTTCCTCAAAGCCCTGCAAGTGCAGGCCAGAGGTCCGTGAACACAGTAAGGTTCATCTGCTACTCATAAAGAACAACTTTAGGACGCACCTGGTTTTAACTGTGTTAATAACACGTTGTGATTGCTGGAAACAAATATTAGTGTCTTCGGTACTGTGGCTAGGCTACAAAGTGAGTGGAGCAATAGAAATGGTCCAAATGGATACATACATTTTTACATTAACTTACACTGAAAGTTCAATAACTTCTCCTGTTTTTTTTTTTTATGTATAACATACTAGTGTTACTATCCAAAGACCAGAAGAAACTCACATTCAGACATGATGCCACTAGGTGTCAGAGATATAAGCAGGTGAAACAGACTGAACACTGTATGGGAAAATGGCCGTCATGATAGTAGTACATAAACACGCTCAAAACTTAAGAGGAAATCCTTTCAATGCTTATGCTCATAAAAAAGGTGAATCAGGAGATCATGGGAACCGCCTAGGTCAGTGTTTCCTGTAACAGCATTTAGGAGGCAGCTCTAGTTTTGCATACAGCCATGTCACAGCACATACACATACACACACACAAAAAAAACACATTTGCATATCCACAGGAAAGCTCCGCAGCACTCACTTCCTTAACTGTTTCTGACAAAGACCCCAGGGTCTTCTTCAGCACCTCGGAGGTCCGCACAGTTTCTGATTCAATGTTTTTCTGATAAATAAAAAGGGGAAAAAAGACACTGAAAGTTAATTAATTATAAACAAACCACAGCAATATCTGTTAATCATGACAGAGCGGTCTCACACTAAAATTTGCATGCCATTGCTAGGATTCCAGCAGGCAGCAACACTGCATATTGATAGCTGCAGGAACTTCCTCTAATTATATATAATGGGTAGAGTGTTGATGCAGTACTGAACTGAGATCCAGAGAATTTACTGATATTAACTACAGTGAATTAAGGCATGTCCTCATAACAAATAATACTTTTTTAAGCTTTTGCATGATGTGTGTATGCATATTATATATATAGCATACAAAAGTAAACAAAATATAACATAAAAGTAATGTTATTGGGTTCAGTAAAATCAAGCAGACCTCATATACTAATGTGGGCAGTACAATATGTCGTACTGAAAAGCTCAGTGACCGTAATAGCGGCACGTTTATATAGGGCGCCATTACTGAAACCAGTCAGTGTGTAGGAGAACCAAAATTTGTCTTATTACAAAATACCATTTTTAAACAAAATATACTATTTTTACCCATAATGTGCAAAAAGCCACTATCATCCGCTGCACTATGTTAAACTCAATATAAGGAGCAACCAATACAGAAGATTATAAACATTTTGAAACCTTAGTGTCCCCGAATCTTTGAATGAACTGTGCATCCCCCATTTATCGTCTCCGATCGTGTTTGTCAGGGAAAGAGATTTGCTCAGCAGTTTGTCTACACTTCCTGCTGGAAAAAGGAAACAGGACCTCAAGAGGTCAGGCAAGTCCACTCACATATTTCCTCCTGGCCTGCTGGAGTGCCTCTGACTCCTCCAGTCGCTGGGCCTCCTCCCTGAACTTCCGAATATTCTCCTTCATCTCCTTGTTTTTGCTGAGCTCCTGCTTCAGAGTGTCCATAAACTCGCCCAGAAAACTTCTGCGCCCTCCAGAGGCATAACGATGCTGAGGGAGCACGAAGTATGATTGTACACTTTACTAATCATTACTCAGTAAGACACTGACCCAAAATACAGTGGGGGAACTAATTATTTGGTCCCTGCTGAATTTGTAAATGTACTCTCTTTTTTGAGGTTGTTTTATTGTTACGGAGAGAGACAGAATTCCAAAAATGCATGTTACTTAAAAGTTATAAATTGATTCACATGTCATTGATTGAGGGTTTTAATCCCATAGCCAGACTTCAGGCCCCCACAGGCTGGCTGTGTGCCAATGTTGCACACAGATTTCAATCAATCTGTCAATTACAGATACTCCTGATCTTAACTAGTTATGTGTAAATAGCTCTCCTGCCCACAGAATCCATTTCTACTATTCTAACATTGCTTTGTTAATGATCTGTAGGCAGTTGGGAACACAGTCGCTAAGAACACCATTGCTAACACACTAAGGGTTCAGGATGATTTCATTGCATTAAGGGGCCGGTTGATGGGGCCGTGTAATGTAAATCTTGTATGAGAACCTCCTTCCCTCAGCCAGAACACTGAATGGCTTTTGGGTCTTCCAGCATGACATTAAGGTCCTGCAGTTGCCTAGCCAGACTTCAATCCTACAGAAAATCTCTGTTGTATCTGAAGCTTCAAGTTGCCATGAAGTAGCCAAGAAATCTAAAGTTAAAGTTACTAAAAAGAGGAATGGGCCAAAATCCCACCTGAGATGTGTGCAAACCTGGTGACAAACTAGAAGAAACATCACTGCTGTGCTTGCCATCAAGTGTTACTACACTCAGTACTAAGTCATGTTTGTTATCCTTATGCAAATCAATTCATAAGGATTACGTAACAGGCTTCTTCTAGATTTTTGGTTGATATTCTGTCTCTCTACATAAAAATGAAACCTCATTAATTAGAGACTGTTCATTTTTTTTGTAATTCAGCAAACTTATAATTATTTGATCCCCGGCCAAATTTCTTTCTCCCACTGTAGCTCACAAATAAGGGAAAAATTGTTTCAGTGGTTCAGAGCGCTGTGTCAAAGCAACAGTGCATGCTCTGAAGCAAAGGGAAACCAATAAACTAACTCCTGCCACTCTCACCATAAACCATACAAAAAAGGGTGATGTACCTGTACAGCCCATGCCTGCCCCCCCAGGACCCGGGCTGTGTTGAAGGTAGAGCTTAAACATGCTGTAGATAGAATTCTTCTTCTGAGCATGAGCTGAAAAGCAGAATGCAAATTATGTTACATTTACAGCCAATTTTTCACTATTCATTTCAGTTGTCTGGTGCTTCATTATAGCAAACCTATTTAGAAAGCATCGACGATTTCCTTTTCGTTAATACAAGGCTTGATGAGCCAATGGGCATGCTCAAACAATTGGTTTCTTTAATACAGTAGTGTAGTCAAAAAGGGTAAGATTATTGTTATTTTATCCTGATTCTGAAGGTATATATTAAGGGTGCACCAATATGGGAAAGGTAGGCTAATACCAACATACAACAAATTTCATGTCAGAATGAGGGCAGCTAGTCCCTTTAATGTGTAAAAAACTTATGTTCAGAATCAGGAAACTCTATTGATCCTGGAGGAAGCCACATGGGCACACAGAGACTATATAAGATATAATATAATGAGAAAAAATACAAATAAACCTCTCCAGAAAATATGGGTTTTTTGCATGTTTGTCACATTCAGATGTTTCAGAAACAAATTAAAATTTTAGACTAAGATAACCCAAGTAAACACAAACTGCAGGTTAAATTATTTTATTTATTAAGCTAAAAAAAAACTACATGTCCTTAGTTATTGCCACGCTTGTAAATGTATTTAGTAACTTTGGTTATAATCAGATTTTTGGAAAGCAGGGCCGTTTCACTAGCCACGCCCAGGCCTGATTACTGCCTGTTGAATCAAGAGATCACTTCAAAAGTAGGCTTTAAGAGCCCAAAAAAGGAAGACATCATGCCCCACTCTAAAGAAATTCAGGAACAGATGAAATATTTTGTGTACAAGTAAAAGTAACACAGTATTTCAGAAAAGGATAATCATGTAAAAAGTCATGGTGTTGGTAGTGTGATGGTGTGGGGTTGCTTTGCTGCTCAGGACCTGGACAACATGCTATGATTTATAGAACCATGAATTCTGCTCTCTGCCAAAAAATCCTGAAAGGTAATGTGTGGCCTTTGGTTTGTGGCCTTAAGCTGAAGCACACTTGGGTTCTGCAGCCGATCAATGATTCAAAACACACCAGCAAGTCCAACTCTGATTAGCTTGAATAAAACAAAATGAAGGTTTTGGAGTGGCCAAGTCAATGTCCAATCTTGAATTAAATTGAGATGCTATGGCATGACCTCAAAAATGTGGTTCATGCTCAGAAAGCCTCCAATATGGATACATTAAAACAATTACACAATGAAGAGTGGACCAAAATTCCTCCACAGTGATGTGAAAGACTCAATGCCAGTTATCGCAAATGCTTAATTGCAGTAGTTGCTTCTAAGGGGGGCACAACAAGGGGGGCAACTACTTTTCACACAGGGCCATGTAGGTGTGGATAGTTTTTTTCCTAAATAAATGAAATCATCACTTAAAAACAGCATTTTGTGTTTACTTGGGTTATCTTTGTGTAATATTGAAATCTGACAATCTGAAACATTTAGGTGTGACAAACATGCAAAAAAAATCAGGAAGGGGCAAATATTGTTTCACAGCACTGTGCGCAAATGTTGTGTTCAGTAAAAGACATTGATATAAATATTGTAGATAAAGGAATACAATTACTCTTGAAGTAGTTTATTCATTAACACTTATTTGGGTTGGATGTTGTACTCTATAAGAATCCTGTTAGTGCACTTCCTAGCTGTGTAATCAGTGATATATTCTATGATAAGACTACTGCGCATCGAATGTGCTGGAGCTGCGTGGGGTTTGAATTATCAAATGGTGCAGTTGTGTAGTGTTTACATGATAAAGTTTACGCATGTTAAGCAGGTGATAAGGATGAAAGACAGGCAGAATGAATGAATGAACGGGGTCTTAACATCTGCAATGCGGGTTTTAGAGAGAATAAACGCGTAACAGCCAAACTCCCCGAGACTAAATCAGTACGACAGAGCTGTTTCCCCATCGTTGGGTTATATTAACTACTCAACCGAAAAATTATTAAGAAACTGTGGATACAAGAGCATAAACCTCACCTCAGAACATCGACACAAGGACGCCGCCATCTTTCATTTAACTTGCGTCATCTGCCAAGGTCAGCTGATGTCTGACGTCATCGCAAAGGAGGCGCCTTGTGGGTGTAACCATCCAAAACAAACACACACACACACACACACACACACGAATAAAACCGCTTAATATGTATACAGACATGCAAAAACTCATTTCAGGGAGGTCGTCCCCCTGGG
>JBBMFX010000017.1:14306474-14331627 GCA_037832545.1 Rhabdalestes septentrionalis
GTAGGGTGGTCCTCTCTCTCCCCATCACTCAGTATAACTGTCCTCTCTCTCTCTGGATGGATAGAGAAGTCCTCCCTCTCCCCATCACTCAGTATAACTGTCCTCTCTCTCTCTCCCTGGGTGGGTAGGGTGGTCCTCCCTCTCCCCCATCACAACCAGCATGGACTTCTGATAGCTGATGTAACAGCACTGGCTGTAGAAGTCCTACCTAATGATAAGAACTGAACTAAATTTGGGAGGAAAAAAAGTCGTTCTGCTAAATTTGGAAATTTCAGCTTTGTCCAGTCCAGCAGTAAAACAGAGGCCTTGCTCATCACTGGGACTTTCATCTTTGGTCTGGTGTTCGGAAAAACTCATTGTCCTCATGCTAGCGTCCCAGCGACCAGCAATAAAAAGCTCAAAAACCAAACAGAAATAGCAAACAAGTCTTAGGATGATGGCGTCTGTCACCATTGCACATGGGATCTACAAAACATCTAAAACAAATTCAGAAGACAAGTGCTAAACTCATTTTTCTACAATAGTGTCAACTATATTAAAAGACAAGGAAGTAACTACAACGCGTACTCAGTAGTACATATATGTCGAGAAAAATATATATCTTTGCAGGTTAAAGGTTTTCGTTTTTTGTGTACATTCATTCTTCTCTTCAACTATCAGATTTTTTTTCTTTTTGCACTTAAACAGTCATTCTTCACTCTTTTCTCTGTTCTCTAAAGCAGCAGCTCTCAATCGTAGTACCCCTGAACTCGGACACACAACTGAGCTCATGAAAATTGTCTGATGAGCTAAGATGTGCTGGCAAAAACATCCACTGCATTGGGTCACCAGGACTGAAAACACTGTTATAGGGTCCTCTCACAAACACACTCAAACTAATCTCTTTCTCCGACTCATCGCTGAATCCACCATAAGGCCATTGTGTTTTTAAAAAATTCCTTTAATAGAATGATTTGCCCAAAAGTGCTAACGGGGGGCCTGGTGTTTTAGCAAAATGATATTTAAAGCTCATCATTTTAGCATTTTTGGGCAGGATGCATTCCTTAAAGGTCTGCTGTATTGAATAGAGCCTGTACCAGCATTTACAAAAAGAAGAGAATTAAAGTAAACTTCGAAACGAAAAATCTACCGCTGACATATCATTCCTACCGAAAGGCCTTTCCATGCGCGAGAGGCTCCGATTTCAAAGCGGCATGAAAAATACTATACACATTCAAGAGAGGTCAGTGGCAATTAGCCTAGCCGAAGCAGCCCAGCTGTACAAGGATACCCTGTCAAAACAAACCATGTCCCTTCAAATGTCTACATGGCTTTTCACTGAATCGCGCGTCCCTGAGTCGAGAAAAAGCCATAACACTATTTAACACAATAAAATGAGGTAGTTTGAGACGGGGACTGTAAGAGCACGAGAACAAACACTCACACAAACACTTATATGACAAACCTGAGAGCCTGAATACCTGAGAATTTTGGTCATATGTAGAGAGAAACAAAGTTAAATAATAATATGGGTAAAACAGATTCGAGCACAGCGTTACCTGATCATGGCGGAGCTGATCAACTGCTGAGGTAGAACTAAATATAAAACGTGACTCTTACAATCCCAGGACTGAAATACAAACGAACAGTAAAAGACAGACAGACAGACAAACTCTAAACAAGCAGGAGCAACATTATTGCTATAAGGAAGCACCATCTGTCATGTTGATGGGGAACCCACTACACAACTTAATTAGATATTAAATATTTGTAGTCTATGATAGATACACAGCCACAAGTGTGGACATGGTTAAGGATGAACTGGAGCTGTAACACTAGTTTCGGTTCATTGTTAGCCATCTCGTCACTTTTGTGCTGAAGCCTTCGCTTATTAGTGTAAGGAGAGCCTCTCCTTCTCCAGTGATACACTCTCTTAAATAACGTCTTCAAACACACTTCACATTGTTTGGACAATCTTTCTCATAAACATTCATGGTGGGTGAGGTTTCTTTTTTCAAACACAAAAAAGCAGAAAAAAAGAATAATTCACAAGTAGATGGGGCTCTGAACGAAGAACTTCAGGGCAGCCCAGATGGACCCCCCTGCTTAAAAGTCTTATAAAGCAGAGGGAAGGTAGGAAGGGGTGTGGAGCATTGGGACAAAGCCCAGGATTTTTTTTAGAACACCACTAGGGGGTGACTACAGCAACATAAGCTTCGCCACCACTCCTGTTCTCCAGAGTGATCTCTCCCAGCTCAACGGCGTGACACAACTCATTCAGCATGTGATCTGGACTCCCATCGCACTCCTTGCTGAGGGACGGGGGGCGACTGCTTGCACCTGACGACAGGTTGGTCATCTCTGTTTCGTCGTGCGAGTAGCGTCCAGAGTCTCCGGTTTCGTGGCTGCCTTCACTTGAATGCGAGCCCTCGGTGTCGCCCCCTGGTGGTCCAAGCAGACCTTGGAGAGAAGAGGGCTGGTGCAGCGATGAGGCCCCGGGCGACTCCCCAGAGTAACACAGTAAAGTATTCCCTGGCTGGTACATGGAAGAGCAGGCAGGGGCTTTCTTTACCTGATTAGAGAAATCAGAATTAGAATCAGGGAACTTTGATCATGGAGGAAGTTGCTTATGCCATGACTGCAGACACACAGAGACAAGAGCAATATAAAATACAATATAAAGTGAAAATAAAACTCCAGAAAATACTGTGAACCTGCTTCACACTAAATATGTTACACTATACACATACAGGACAAAAAGAGAGAAGAGAAAGTTTGAAATATTTTTAACCCCTTCAAAATTAGACTTAGTTTTCATTCATTAATAAAGATGTGTCATTTGGTAAATCATGAAAGTGTGAGTTTAGGAGGTTATCTGTTTACATCAAAGAAACATGTTTAATTCTAGTCATTTATCAGAAACCGCTGTTTGACAACGAACTCACACTGCTCTTGAACTTAATTATCCATTATTTAATAAACTGGAACATTTTTTGGTTTCAACACTTAATCCATGTTATAATTATACTATAATTATAGTAGGTGGCTTTTTGTAAAGCATAAAGAAATGACACTTTCTGTGAACATACTGTAAATCTATTTGTTACTAAAGAATTCTGAGAGTATTTTTAGTAAATCTTAAGAGAATCATTTGCAAATGTAGAAAATCTCAGTAAGTGTCAAAACTTTGCTAAAACTTGTAATGTACATTGTGCTCTGTAAACTCTATTTTGTACATAAACCTCAACTACATTTGCAAAAATAATCGTGTTTCATTAAGAACCTGGACACTGTGTACCATTAAGAACCACGCCATACCTTTTCTTCTTTCCGAAACAAATTCCATTTTTCTTCCTTCTTCCTCTCAATTGTGGGTCTGACAGGCCCGTAACTGTTTATGATCAAATCTGTTCCACCCTGAGAATAAATAAAAATGGTTTTGTCAACAACTTTCCGCTCAAAGGCCATTTTCTTATAAACAGATTTCATTGCCTGTGTTTACCTTTGCATCAATGAAATGATCTCTCATCATGGGTACCATGACTTCAGCCCTTTCAGCTTGATTTTCATTGGCTCTGAGAACAGAATTGGGTGGGGCTTGACTTCCGCACTGCCTAATGACTTTGCTGGTGCACGATTTCCTGCCAAGTAAAATCTTCACGTCAGTCACTGAATCACCAGGCAGTCAGCACTGAATTCACTTAAAAGGACACCCATAGAACTAGTATGAACTAGTATTATCTGGTTTATATCTTGTTGGCTTCGTTGTTCTCAACGTTTTACTCAGTTTGTTCAACATAGGATTACAGTCCACAGCCACTAGATGAGTTCCTTTGGGTTCTGTTCTGGGCCTCCTTTTAAGTTAGGGGCATTTGGCAGACTCCCTTATCCAGAGTGATTTACAATCATTAGTTACAGGGACAGTCCCCCTGGAGCAACTGGGTTAGGTATCTTGCTCAAGGACACAATGATAGAAAGCTGGGGGTTTGAACCTGCAGCTTTGTGGTCATTGAGTTAACAGGTTATTGTTTTACCCACTAGGCTTCCACCACCCTCTATTCACTATCTATCTTCTCTGCTCATTATCTTTTCCTTAATTATTTTATTTCCACTCTTTCTATCTTCAGGCAATTTGAGATTCCATTTCAATCAACTTTAATTAATTATCTAGCAAGCCTGAGTTAGCCCTCCCACCCTCTGTCCTTTCTGATTGCTTCCTTGAAGTTTAAACTTGTTTTTTCTCAAACTTAATAGAGTCATTCTAGACAGTAATTTTCCATCTAATTTCACATGAAAACTTACTTGGCTTTCTCTCGACACATCAGGATCAGAGCACATATGATGATGCACGTAAGTGCAATAGACACGCCTATGATAATGCCCGTCATTGACCGCTGGTCCAGATGATAAAAGCCATTGGAAAACACTGTAGAGACAATAACATACATTAGGAACTCACCCTCCAGCCACACACACTGTCAACATACCTACAAACAGGGCAATTCAAAATGTGTA
The DNA here is from genome assembly GCA_037832545.1 of Rhabdalestes septentrionalis. Lineage (NCBI taxonomy): Eukaryota > Metazoa > Chordata > Actinopteri > Characiformes > Alestidae > Rhabdalestes > Rhabdalestes septentrionalis. The sequence continues at coordinate 14,310,969 of JBBMFX010000017.1, forward strand.
AAGTAGACACAAACACAAACGCCTTGTTTTAGACAAGCTGCAGTTACATCACAATACTAGTATTGTGCAAGGGTGCAAGATAATGATGATGCTCTCTACTATAATAAATCCAAAATGAAAAAGAAACATAAAGCTTAAGAAACGCTGGAATGCATTTCCACAAGAAAATGCAAAGTGTGGTCTCAGTTCCCTGTTAAGGCAACACGCCCTCCACTTTCATAAATTACAGAAGTGTCTCACCCAAAAAATTCAATATTAAATGCCATTATCTTAAAAATTGTAGGATGAGAAACACCACTAAAATTCAGCTATAAAGGGAAGACTATCTAGTTTGAATTTCTGTGAGAAAAAGCAATGGGATTCCATGGTTGTTATGGAAAATGTGATTGTTACAAGGTAGTTGCGATAAAAGAATAATACTGCTAATCACAACATTAGCAATAATAATAATAATGATTAAAAAATAATAATAATAATAATAAATAATAATAAAAGAAGAACAACAGTATAATTACTTCTGTAATCACTATAATAATTCAGTACCAGTAATAACTGCTCCTCACTGTATCTCAGTCATGCCCAGTATTGTAATAAATCACTGTAATCTTGAATAAGATGAACCTAGAAAAGGAAAGGCTATTCGGGAGATCCCTGCAGGCTTTTTTTACATACCAGTGGCATGGGATGAGCCGTGAGAGCGAGATTGCTGTCCAGAGGAATGACCATCCTTGCTAACAGTGAGTTCTACAGCAGGTGAGAAAGGCCCATCTCCCATTTGATTCGATGCAGACACTTTCACCAAGTAGACATTGCCAGGCTGCAGATTCTCCAGTAAGGCCATAGTAATGCTCCCTGGGTGAATAAATGAGAAAACTGGTCAATCATTGCTTAAAAACCCAAGCTTAAGCATTTGACATTAATTAAATTTAAAAATCTAACCCAATAAAATAAGGAATAATAATGTAGCCAAAAAAACTTTTTAGAAACCTTTAATTTTATTTATTTTAAGCCTAACCAGTAAAACTTTGCTTAATTCAATGTTTTTTTAAAGTGTACCAGTTCCAACTCTGCTGTAACTATCCATTCATAGCTTTATAAAACGTCCCCATCAAAAAAGAATGCAACCCCAAATCATGAGATTTGTAGCCCTATCTGCCAGTACATGCTCACAGTTCAGCTCTACAGGAGCTGCTAGTGTTGTGCAGCTTTAGCAGGAGTCATAAAGAGTGGTTACAGAGAGAAGTATGAATCATAATCTCTTTTTTTTACAAAGCCTCAGTGGACAGGCAATCACTACCATCCCTCAAAGATTAATGTCTTTTTTTGAACAGAAAAAACAGATGCCTCACATACTTAAGCGCTGCGTGTTATAAAGGTAAAACACACCAGGGACTTTCTGCCTTCACACACACATTCACAGTACAGTTCAAAAATCTTAAGCACCTACGTGAATAGTTTAAAGGCAATTTTTTCGATGTGTGATAATTAAAGTATATTTCTGCAAGCGAAGTTAACATTAGATGAAAGAAAGCTGTAAAAATGACCAGGATTTGCTTTGTTGATATTTTGTGAGCTGTTGAGGAGAACACAGGTTTGGTTCCAGATTCCTCCTTGGTTCCCCCAGTCATTGTTTGGATTTGTGAAACTCCTTCAATCAAACCAGGGTTCTGATGGAAACTACAAGTAATACTGGACTTCCACAATGGACACACTGATATACTGTAAATAACATGACTATTTACGGAATAATGTTATTTGTATTTATTATTTTATTTAGTTCATTTGACACTATTATTTGGTATATTTTTGGTACTTTTATCGTACTATTCTTCTGAAGAAACACTCACTACTCATCTACACAGTTTTTAAATATTATTTTCAAAGGTGTCTAAGACTAAGACTACGGTACTGTATGCACACACTGCTCACCTTCTCTCTGCAGGATCTGCCACTCGCCAGCAACCCACGCTTTGCGCGACGCGTACAGGATGGTGTAACGTACCACAGATATATTGGGCTCGTTAGGCGGTTTCCATGACACCAACGCCGTGTCTCCTTCAATCAGAGTGACTTTAACTCCTGCTGGAGGCAGCGAGGGAGCTGGGAACGATAAAAGACGGATCAATCAGCAACTACACTGCAATGTAGAGCAGCAATTAAAAACAATGCACCAGTCCAAAAGTCAGACTGGATTGGAAAGCCTAACAGGCACAGTAAAATCGCCAGCGATGAACTCTGACAGTAATTTCACCACTTAGACTGGCAAACACTGTTTGATTTCATCACTGTTGTGTGTGTGTTTGATGTGTGGAAAAAAGAACTTTCCTTCGCAAATACCTCAGCTACCAGATCTGGGTAATTAAAAGTGTAATTACTGTAGTGGTATAATGCAGTAAATATGTACTGAAAAAATATATTATTTTATTAGTGGTGCTTGCTAAGTAATAAAACACATCAGAGTTGACAAAATAAGACTGATTTGACAAAGATCATGTGAATTTACTATCCAGCAGTAACTATTACTAGTACTACTACTAATATTAAAAATTAGAAATAATAAACTGTGGTTGTTACCATCTGGCAGAGTGCTCTGGTACACCACAGGGCTCCAGGGGCTGGTGAGCTGGTCCACATGCAGCCGCACGGCAAACTCATACCGAGTGTTTGCCTCCAGATCCTTGACGAGCAGATTCTGGTCCCCCCTGCCGCCCGGAAACAAGTCAAAAGATTCAAATGTGGATTCCAAATGTCCTGATATTGACTAACTATAGCTGAAGTTAAGATGTCCCAAAGTCTGTTTAATATGGTTTTAAGGTAACACTTTATTTAGAAGCCACTCAAGGCCTCACTCACTCTTAAATAACAGGCCTCTATGGAAGGCCTTCAGTGTTACTGCACTTAATTATGGAGTTCACTGCTCAAAACGTAAGATTCACTTCCATTTCAGAATTCAATCTTTTCTCTTTGTGATGTGACAGTGTCCATCTAGTCCTGTTGTTTTTCTTATTATTATTATTACTAGTATTATTATTTATAAAACACATTACATGCTTTGTTGAAATACCTATTAAATTAAATGTGAAAAAAATTAAATTGATCTCTATTCTCTCCTGACTTTTCCTTCCTGTATCTAAGGCCAGAAATACTCACGTTTGTAGGTAGAGCACCAGCGAGGCGTTCTGGAGGCCGACTGGATTGCAGCGGACTGTGTAGTTGACGGTTTGGCCGCCGGTGAAAGCCGGCCGGGCCCAGTGTAAAAAAACAGAGGAGGAACTGTTTGTCCGGGCGTACACGTGGTGGGGGGGAGGAGGTGGGGGCACCAAACGATCACGTACAGCTTTAACACAAAGAAACAAACATACAGTACATCAGGAAAAGTGTAAACCAGTAAAAAAATGAATGCAAACAAACAAAGCTATGACTGTGTGCTGTAGACAATTAATTCATGTTTGTTTCCATTTTGTACTGTGTGATACCGTGTGATGTTATCAGTTCGTTCATTTTAAAAGGATGTTTGCAATGTACAGTACTGTGCAAAAGTCTTAGGCACCTGTGAATATAATATTTAAAACTATTCAGATGTATTGAGTTTTTTCACATTTATATTTCTAAATAAACTAACTCAAACTAAAAGAATGAACAAAAATATACTACAACACAGTTTTTTTGTACTGTTCCATCAGAAACCTATTTTGATTCAGTCAGTCATTCACTGAGCATTTTGCATTTATTAACTTCATTATACTCTGAGAAAAATAGCTTAAAAATATTTGCATAAATGCCAAGAATTTTGCACAGTGTGGTACCTCTTAACACACATAGTGACTACACTTTAATAAGAGAGGATTTTGTGTTCATTCTCAGTCTAATATGGTCACTGATACAGTGGAACATTAGTGTGGAGGTTCTTACAGACACATCCTGGAGTACTGATGGTCCGGTCTGCCTGGTAACCCTCCCCTACGAAGTTGAAGGCCAGGAGCTTGACATGGTATTTCTTCCTGGGATCTGGAAAGTAAAATAGGTCAGGTCTGATGTTCATAGGGATGAACGATCATTATGATCATCAGTATCACAGCAAACTATGCTATGATAAAATGAATAAAAATAATAGTGGCTTTCTCAAACTCAAAGTCTCTACAAATAGCTCAGACATAGAACGAGAAACAGCATTTAATAACTGAAATAACCACATAATTTATAATATCAATATTTATCATGCATTGGCCAGTTGCCTCATAAAACAGAAACTAAGAGCAACTGTAGAGAACGAGTAAAAACCAATAATTTTACAGTTTCAACTTAAAACATGGAGCTGCTAGGCGATTATTGAACAATTCTCTCTATATTCCAGCAATTGCTCAACTTTTCCTCCCTCTGTTTCTAGCACTACTTGAAAAAGGTGCTGAGAGGGATTGGAAATAAGTTATTTACAAAAAATGCTGGAAAGTTTGTAGAATCTGTGCTACAATAATAAAGGTATGGGGGTTAATTTGATGTTTTTAAAATTATGTATTTTGATTACATAAAACATCTGTAATGTAAGTATAGTCATGAATTCTGAGCACAAGTGAGTGAGTGAGTGTGTGTGTGTGTGTGTGTGTGTGTGTGTGTGTGTGTGTGTGTGTGTGTGTGTAGTAGACTCCTGGTACTGCTCCGTTCTGTGCGCCCTCCTCCCTCCGTAGAACACAAAAGACGAGTGCTCATCCTTCTATCCATACATCCATTATCCTGTCATCTCATCTCCACACACACTTTTCCCATCCTCCATTAACAAACACACACACACTCCACATGGCCACTGGTCACTTCCCTTTCACAGCCTGGTCAAGGAGGTTAAACCAGGGAACAAAAGATCATGGGAAATAGAGAGAGAGGGTGAGAGAGATAGATATATGGAAAGAGAGAGGTCAGTGACATGGCCAAAGTCAAACACAAAGGCCACTTCGCAGATGTCGGTGTTCGGTAATGATCCAAGTGATCAGTTATTGATTGATAAAATTCTAAAAGGCAAATTCAGAGCCGCCAAATTACACTGTAGAACAAACTGCCTGAGAACATCCATCAAATCCTGCTTTCAGAACAGTCCAACAGACAAACTGATGTAAAGATAACATATGTGTCTTTATGTGTGTGTATGTGTGTTTGTGGTATTACATGGTGTAATAAAAAACGGGAGTGACGGGGTTCTAACACAAATGATACTAGAATTATATTATCACTCTCCAAAACAAAGCAACTTTAAGGCAAAACATTCTTTACTTCTGCTGTAAGTTAATGTTTTGTTTTGTTTTTTTAATGCAGGTGTTTTTTCTTAACAGTGATAAAAGCTATTGTGCTAGATCCTCCTCACCCACATTTTCGGACATTTATTAACACCATGCAATTAACATGGGTAAGGAAATAAGGTATACAGAAAGGGATTAGTCATATTAATTGATATTTTATAAACATGTTGCTTGAAATCTAAGCGTAAACACTAATTTCATAAAGCAAGACAGTGAATATCAGACTGGGAAATGTATGCACCACCATTTATATAACGAAACTGGATCTTAGACCCACTTTACAGGAATCTACTGGAAACTCTTGAGAGACGGAGAAATGGCAGACACACACACACACACACACACACACACACACACACACACACACACGCGCGCGCCGCCTCTGCATCTCGCCCACATCACAACTTATTACATCAACACGATTCTGCAACGTCAGGCAGCTATATGTCACATCCCACTGAGACTCAGAGGCTTGTGATGACTGAAAGCAGGCCGGGTTGCGACGTGCAGAGATCGGCATTGTTTGCGAGGGGTTGTTTATTTATTTAAACACAGAAAACCCTGCTGTCTTAGTGTCTCAGCTTTCAGCCTTATGTTGGTGTCGGTCAATGCACGTCTGACTGGCTTTATTGACTGTGTGCCATTTGACACACTCAGAAACAGAATCAGAAAGTTGCACTGATGTTAAAGTTACAACGTTACATACACACTGAGACAATAATAAGAAGAATGTAAAATATAAAGTTATTAACTAATTAAAGTAGTAGTCTGGAGTTGTTCTCTATACTGAGTCTGTTATTGTATGTAATACAGGTCAGCAGTAGATGTCCTAAGAGAGGATACTTTACATGAGTGGACAACTGGACATGATAATAAAGATGTTGCACATAATGATTTAGCACCAAATAAAAAGGTGCACATCTGGGTAGCAGCCGGTTATTGCACAGATTATTGTGGGAGGAGATTTATAGAGACATTTCCACTCATGGAGCCCCAGTTCTACTGATCACTGCTCCAACACATGAAGGGGCTAATAATGTGCTAATTATGGGGAATCTAATTACATTATATGGACAAACAAAATTATGCAATCTTGTGAAAATTCAGGAAATCTAATTCCAAAAAAAGGATTTTCTACATGCTACAGGCAGTGCAGTTTTTCACACTGGCCACTAGTCGGCGTACGAGCCCCAAAAAAGTGGCGCAATTAATGAGAATCTCTTGCATCCAGATGCAAAATACTACCACTAATAATAATGATAACAATAATCATTATATATTTTGTATTTGTAATAGTTTAAAACAAATTTGAAAGTGCTAAAATGTAAAAATAAGCATCATTGCAAAGGACAAAAAAAGAATATATTACAGGAATCAGGCTCCATCAACTTTAAGCTTGAAAGCTGCAACTGGCTTCCTAAACTGATTTCAAGATTACAAGTGTGTTCTCTGAAGTATAGTTCATCATCTTTAGAAATAACCTGCTAAGAGACAGCAAAATACACTCAGTTAAACCAAGCACACTGACATGCAATGTTGCTGATTATTGCAATTATTATTGTGCCTGAAACATAAACAGTAATACCAGTAAAAATGTAAGTACACTCTCAGTGTTGTGAACTGAAAACAGAAGCCTGATTATACCGTACAGTCTGTAAACAGATTATTCAAACTACAACTGAACTTTCTACAAGACCAACTTAAATTAGATTTGACAAGTTTTAGGGCAAAGGTCAGAAACTGACCACTATCAATAGTGACCACAGAGTGAAAATAAATCTGTATGGGTTGGTAAAATAGTGGATATACGATTTATCAGTAGTGCAGAAACCAATACCATGATATCGATATACAAATGATATATCGTGCAGCCCGGTACAGGAAATGATTGGATGTCGGGAATAAAAGGGGCGTGGTCTGTGGTTTCAGAGACTGACGAGGCTCGGTGGAGCCAAACAGAGGTCAAAGTGCAAGCTCAGATAAAAGTCCTATAGAATTTGGGGTCAGGGGTCAGCAACACGAGCCGGGCCTCTCTCTGCCTTCCACAGCCCTCACTGAAAGAATGGAGGGAGGAGAGAAGACAGTGAAGATCCCTCTCTTCTTCGATATCTTCAATAAGTTAAAGCTTTAATTCCCATATCCGCCTTTTACCAGACAACCTGCTGCCTGTAGTTTTAGCCAGTTGGTAAACAGTTACTGTCTCTTCACAGATTACAAGTACTTTCATGTATTATTTATGTGTTTTAGACATTTGTGTATTATAACATTAAAATATACACTACCAGCCAAAAGGTTTTGCAACCCACTTTTGCTCTTATTTCATAAACTTCATGTTTCTATTCGTTATAAAGTTAAGTGAACAACTATAAATTCCCTTTATAAGATGAAAGAATCTATAACAATGCAGTCATATTCTAGTCTGTCCTTTATCTTTAAATGTATTAGTTACTTTTTCATCACTTAATAAGTTACAACACTTTTCTGGTGATTCATATATTACATTGTATATTATATTACATATTATTATATTAGTCAGTGATATATTCAGCGACTTTTTGTAAGTCAGCAGTGATGAAAAACATTTTGTGGTCCTCAAATGGTGAATGTTTTTAAAAAAATAAATTTTAAGTAAGCCAGTGTGTGCAAACATTGCAGAAAAGTGTTTGGCAAAATGAATAATTGTGTAGAATTTCTGATGTACATTTTTTACCTGGTGGCCAAGTGGTTAGGGATATGCCCCTGCATTCAGAAGGCTGTGGGTTCAAATCCACACAATGCTCCCCAGGTGCCCCACTGCTTCACGTGGTGAATGGGTTAAATTGAAAGAATTTCACACTGTTCACACTGTGCCCTGTGCTGTGCTGTAGTGTGTTCACACGTGACTATAAAGGGGCCACAATAGTTTATCTGAAGGGGTTTACAGTTTGAAATAAAGGTGTATCTTTATGACATTTAGTCTGATGTGGAGCTTCCCTTCTTTGGTTTGAGTAAGATAGAAACTGATTTGATGATGTGAGCCACCCTGGGTTTCAGTGTTATCTCGATTTACTTTGGGTTTAGCCCAGCCACAAGCCCGTCTCTGTCCCCAGTGCACACTAGCCTGGGGTCACTATACCACACACGCCGTGAAGAGGGGGTGAGAGGGGTTTCTGTGGGGGAGGCAGAGGTGGGATTGACATCTGGGCTGTGACCTTTGACATCGAATGGGCAAGACAATTCCTGCGGTGTGTGTCGGGATGGAGGAGAAAGAAAAAACGAAAGAATGCTTCAAAACAACGATGGAGAACCATTCTGCACATACTAGGAGCAAAGTCAAAGTTAACATTCCAGTAAACAAACATGCAGTTACCAAAATACTTCTGAATAAATAAATTAAAATCCAAAGTATATTAGAAAGTGAATAAACCCATTCTCTGCACCAACGTACTGCTGTTACAAGCTAAATGTAAATAACTGATGGTATCAGAGTCATATAACATTATGTGGCAGAATGTTCAATGGTAATAACAACAACCTAATCAGACATACCAGTAGCAAGTACAAAGAGAAAAACATTCATTTTATGTCTGTCTGTCTGTCTGTCTATCTTTATCTATATATCTGTCTATTTATCGCTCTCTCATAGACACACACACACACACACACACACATACACACATACTCTCACTCTCTCTCTCTCTCTTTCCTAAAGTGGCAGCTAAACACAGATAGGCAAAATGTACTGCTGGTCTGATTTTAACACATTTGTCTCTGTCTAACCCTACTGGAAATTAGTTTATTGCTGCAGCAGCAACTAATTCATCTCTTCTGTCAACAGTCAGCCTTCAGTAAAGCCTCTGACAAGCCAAAAACACCCCGACCAGGCCTTGGACCACACAATAAATCTAACAGGACTTTCCCAGTACAACAGTTCTACAGGCAAAGTCCCACAAGGAGCAGCCCTTAATTTAACTTTGTCATCTCGGCACGTATGGCAAAGAAAACAGATGTCAGAGTTTCAAAGCTTTCCTGCACACACACACCCTCAAAACACACTCTGTGCGTCTCACATGTCTTCCCTTCACATATCTGTCAGTCATACATGTATACCACAGAGATCACAGGGGAGAGAGGGAGAGGGAGAGAGAGAGAGGGAGAGAGGTGGAAAGAGTGAGAGAGAGAAAGTTACTCCATGTAACGCTGTTATCAATAATTAGAGAGGAAATCTTAAATATTAAGCAATCAGTCTGCTACATTGTGTGTGTGTGTGTGTTTATACATATAAAAATGTATTATATATACTGGTAACAATTTTGAATATGAATGGGTTTATAAAAGTACATTAAAGACAATATCATTTTTAATGATCTGATTTTAATCACCAGACTTGAAAGGAGATACCGTGTGTATTTTTAAATAATATTTTAGGAACAACTGACTTGACTATGTCAATAAGAGACTTTTCTTTTTTTACGAGACCTTGTGTCGGTGAATCATTTGCTCTATTTGCAATTAAAAAATTCACAGTGATATTTTGCAATGTACACTTTTTCCTCTCCTGCATGTTACTGCTGACCACATATATCACATGCAAAACTTCCTTTTAAGACCTTGGCCAATCAGAATGCTCCATGGTGCATCATAATTCACGCTGTGTCACTGGAACTGCAGCAAGGAGAGGATCGATGCACAGAAGCCCTTTTCACTGCATGTGTGAGAGGTCAAACAGGATTTGTCGATTATAGTTAAACCCCACATTACAGCTGACCTAAACACACGGTTTTAATTAAAAGGGCCAATATGAGGAGTATTAGCACTTTGTAAACGTGGAGCCCCTGCCAGAATGATCGCTTAACAAATTAATACAGAAAAAGTGTGAAAAAAATTAACAATTTAGAAGAATATTCTAAAACAATGTAAATATTCTAAAATAATTTAAATGAACATGTTAAATCACTGCAAAACTGCACTATACATATAATTAATTAATACAATGTTCTGTATTTAAATATGATCATTTCCACATTAATACACTCTTATTAAATGTTGTTGTTATTATTATTATCATTATTATTATTATTATTATTATTATCATCATTAGCAGTAGTTGTAGTATGTTATACAAATATTAAAAGTTATGAGTGAGTCACACATTGCAAACATTAAACTGAAAGACAAAACCTTTTGAAATGTATGAATAATGTATTTTTATTTATGAAATAATGTAATTTTTAAACTGCAGAACCAGTCTCAGATCAGTAGAAATGGGGAAACTCTAACCAGCACCATTAATACACTGCTGTCAGTCTGATAGGAAAGTCTCAATATACACTGACAGCAGATATGTCACCTTTGGCCTGGCCAAATCTGTTCTTATTTTTTATATTTGCTGACAGGACTGATGTAAAAGCAGTTTATAAGCGTTAGTGAGTGTTTGTGTTTGTGTGTGTGTGTGTGTGTGTGTATAGATACACAGATAGATAGATATTTAGATGTTTAAATAAATAGATAGATAGATAGATAGATAGATAGACAGACAGAGAGACAGACAGAGAGACAGACAGATGGTTAGATAAATAGACAGATAGACAGACATACAGACGGAGAGATAGAAAGCCAGATAGATAGACAGACAGACAGATACAGACACATAGATAGATAGATAGATAGATAGATAGATAGATAGATAGATAGATAGATAGATAGATAGATAGATAGTCAGCTGCCTTTTGTGTCTATATTCCATGATAAACAGACCAACAAAATAGTTAATTAAAAATAAATAAATAAATAAATAAAATTTCCAGAAAAGTTGTAATGGTTTTATTTTGATATGTACATATATGCTGCCCTCTATAATGTGTGCATGTGTTCCTGTGAGTGTGTGTTGCTGCGTGTTAGGTTGTGTTCATAAAAACTCTCAGGACCGCCGTCAGAACCAGGAGCTTTGAAGTGAAACTCCCTCACCAGCACAAGCCCACAGCAACCATAAAAGCCACCATAAATCTCTCAAACAACAACTCGCTTTCTCCCTCTCTCTTTCTCTCCCCCTCTTCCCACCTCTCTTCTTTCTTTTCTGCTCCCTCTCTCTCCCCTCTCTACAAAGACACTCATATATCTGCGCTCCCGCTCTGACACTTTCTTCAAACTCACATTACCTCCTGGGAGATAAATCTGAAGGAGCCCGATGAGATAATCCGGCAAATCTTTACACTTCAACGTCGTTCCTCCACCATCCTGTTTACATTGTGGGGTCACTGGTTTAACTGAACATTACTCACATTTAATGCTTTAGAAGAATAACCAAACATAATTAATTTTAATATCTGACCTACGTAATCCTGTGTTTAACCTGTTGGGCTTGGGTAATATATCATATAACATCATATCTCACCTTCCATGGGATAATATGGGCTACAATAAAATAAAGCACCAGTGATGAGTCGCCTGTATTTGACTGTTTGCTGTATTTTACTGTATAATATTTGTACTGTGTATGTACTTGTTTTTTATTTTTCTTTCTTATTTTTCTTTTTACTTCTTTCCCTGAGGTCTAGGGTTTGTGCGGTTTTCGGCAACAAAAAGCGTCAAAATTAATTTAAAGGAGTTTAGGCTTTTACTGCATATTACTACATTGATTTAAAGCTACACGTTTCTGCTGTTGTTTTATTTCTTTCCATCTATTCCACTGATGGTTTTTTTGCAGCTTTCAGTGACAAAAACAGTCTAAATTAATTTAACCTTCACATTTCCAGCCCTTTTTATCTCTTACAATTAAGAATTAATTTGTTGTATTACTGTGCCTGAAAGACAAATCATTGTAAAATGCCTCTGTCCTGACTGGCTGACTTGCATTGTACCTTGATTAAAAAAAACAACCTCAGCAAGAGTGGGTGGGGCTAAATTAGACTGGGACTGTAAATGCATGAATTAATGTAATTTTTTAATTACATTAATAGATGTCACAACACATGTGCAGGCTTTTCTTCTTCTTTCACATAATTGCACTTATTTAAGCAAGAAAAGGATCTGTGAATGAAATGAATGGGTGTACATAAGAAAGTGATAAAATATGTGAATGAATATGAAAATGAAATGAAATGAAAAAGAAGTAAAATAATGTCTTGTACGGCTTCAGACACTCAGTTTTTCTCAGACCTAATGTTTGTGCTGTTTGAATTTATCCAAATTTTTTCTATTCTTTCCATAAGGTCCACCGCTGACATTTGTGTGATTTAACAGTGACAAAAACAGTCAAAATTTATGTTTACCTTCCCATTTCCAGCCCTTTTCTTTATCCCTTATAATCAAGTATTCTACAGTTAAATCTTCTGGGTCGAGTACCAGCCTAACAAAACCCTCAGACCAAAATCTGAACTGGTCTCGGATCAGAAAACCCTCGTGTTTCCCATACTACTCCTGATCTGAAAGTCAGCTGCTAGCCGGCAGGTTGACCTCTCTTTGGCCACAGATGGCCACTGCTCCTGCAAAGCATTGTGGGATGGTCCACACAGCCACTGTTCACAAATGTGTTGAGATAAAGAGTGACCTCAGGAGCAAGTGAGGACGAGGCCAAACACACAGCAAATACCATCCCCATTCTCTGGACACAGCAAAGGCTCATGGGAGGGCCACTGGGTTGACCAGTACTTAGGCTCAGGGGTCAGAGGTCATGCAGGGTCACTAAGAGAGGTCGGTAAAAATGGACACTGGGGGATTTTTGGGGGAGAGAAGCCATGTTGGGCTCAAAAAAGTACCCTTATATCAATCACTCCACAGCTCTACTGTCAATAGCGCAAATAGTTCCTCACAACCCCCACCGCTGGCATTGTTCTTTAACACCCAACAGCAGGGTCAGTTACGAAGGGGTGCAGGGTTTCAGTGGTTTGCTGTGTAATTCTGGCCTGTGCTGAATTTGTTTTACTTAGAATATCACAAAGAAGTCATATTTTTAAGTTTTTCTTTCATGGTTTTCTTTTACCCTTCAGCAGGGAATTTTTCTGACAGTTCTACTTGTTGCTGTCAGTGTGTCAGCTGTTTTGTGTGATATATTTATGGATTTACTCTCAAATGTAAAATCAGTATAAACATAAAACAAAAGATGATGGTGTATAAGCTGTAACATAGAATTTCCAATAACCTGCAGTGTTGGTCAGCAGTTAGAAACGCCAGAATTTGATCACAGCTGAATCTTCCAAAACACGTGATGCTACACGTTAAAGGTGTCGGGAATGTCGTTTTTTTAATACAGCAATGTAAAGAACACCTGGACTCGAGGTTAAAAACTTATTTTTTATTCTACATAATCATAGCTGATTACCTATTGTGATTCAATTCTGTAACTATAAATATCCCGACACAATACAGTTTTTTTTCCACAATGTTTTATGGCCTCAGATCTATAAAATGAGCAACAGACACAGTGATGCCTTTATTTTATCTGAACTGATCAAACCTTCATTGTTGGTTGCTGGCTTTTACTGTATAGGTTTATTGTTCCCGCCTCCTTGCGTATCAATACGTGTCTGTGTGTTTCTCGTTTACCACAATACTTTTGGATGACTAAATTGGCATTCAGCACTGAGGCTTCTTTACCACTTAACTTTTGAAATGTCATCTATACAGTGGATTTTAAAAGTGGAGGAGCAGCATGAATTTCTGCAATGCTGTCCATGGTTCCAGTTATTGTGAACGAAAGCCTGGCTCGATTTAAATGATGATGCATTTGAGAGGCTTTTTTAATATCACAATTTATTTCATCCCTCCTTTTTCTCCTAAAACCACACATCTGTCCTTTCATCTATCAGCAAACCACAAACCAAACCCTGATATGAATACAAAACTTGATCAGTCAACAAACTAAGAGGCTCAGAATTAAGTGGCCTTGCCCTGAACCCTGATGCTAATACAGCAAACACAGCTTCACCAATCAGATCTCCTAATTATCAGATTAGTGATCAGACGTTCCAGTCGGAAGTCTCCACTCACCCAGGCCTCCAATGGTGTGCTGGTTGAGGTGGGGGGGCAGCTGAATGGGGGCTCTCTCAGGCTGGTTCTCCTCGTGGTAGAAGAGACGGTACCCCTGCAGTCCTGCCATGGAACTTCCAACAGCCAGGCGCCAGCGCACGGCGACAGTCGTGCAGTTCAGAGGCTCCAGCTGAAGATCTGGTGCCAGAGGCACCGCTACTGAACAGAAAGAGAGAGAGAGTCCATGAGTTATGGTAGCACTCATTCATGTAGTGCTGTCACATAAATCAATTTAAATAATGAAATAATTTTCAAAGTGGAATACACTGCCAGACACTGGGATTTTCTACTTCTGTATGTAACTTAAAATTTATTAAAAATAAACTCTATATTCTTTGCTACAAATTTAATTTACAGCATATTTACATAAATTACTGGGCAGTATCAATAGTATAATAAATATTGGCAATCTTTTTGCTGCATATAATTCTCTTAGATCGGCAGGAGCTGCCCAGCTAGTGGTGAAAAGAGGTAAAACTAAACATGGTGAAATGGTGTTTATCCACTATGCTGTCCAACTGCCCATCAAGACAAGGGTTAAAAAGCTCCTTAAATCTCCACTATTCTCTTCTGCCTTCTGCGATATCATTGCACTTTAAATCTTCTTTTTTTTATTTTCTATGTACTCTTGAAAACATTAACTGATTTAAGTACAGTATACTAAAGAAGCTTCCTAGTTTTGAAGGGCTGTGCATGGATAGTTATGTCCATTTTTATATTTTGATCTATTTATTATGCAATTAATCATTAAATAACATTTTATTTACCATTTTAAAACTGTTATAATTAAGGGTGGGACGAAATACCGATTTCCGATTATACGGATTATATATCACAATATTTAAACTCATGAACGAGTACCTGTATGCTCTTTCCCTATATCAGTTTATTTAGCACTACCACAGAAGTCAGTTAAGGGACGCTCTTCATGAGAATGAAAGTAAAGCGTACAGAAAACACCAGGTGTAGAACTCTTCTCTGGCACATGAAACTTCAGAGTCTTAGCTTTGAAATGCATCTTACCACAAACAATAATAACTTTGTATGATGGAATTGTGAGCTTTAATGTTGTAAAACAGAATCCAAGATGGCTGCCAAAAATTTGTGTGAAAGCTAACAGGTTAAAAATGTGTTATGTATAGTCTATCTTGAGCAATATATCGATTATGGCTGTTTCCCAATATCGCAATATTATCGGTTTTGTGAGGCATGTATCGCATATTGTATCGTATCGTGAGGTACCCTGAGATTTCCAGCCCTAATAATTATGTATAGTATTTGGTTGGTTCATAACCAAATAAGACTGTTTTGAAATTTCAAAAGCTACTTATTAATATGCTATAAAAAATGTATACTGTTTCCCACTGATGCTAATTCATTTTCATGTTTATTTCTTACGTCATTTGCAGCTCAAGTACTGTGCAAAGTTGTTTAAAGACATTTCTCTCAGTGTGTGATCATCAGCAGCTCCTGTCAAAATGGGTTTATGATGGAAACTACATATAATTATAGACTTCTACAAGAAACACACTGATACACTGCACATAAAATCACTATTTAATACATAATGTTGTTTGTATTTATCCTTTTTAGTTATTGAGTGTATTTACAAATGTTAAGGTAAAAAACACTGTTCTTCTAAATAGTTTTTAAATATTATTTTTGAGCAGGACTATATGTTCACTTGTTACAACAGAACTAATTAACAAGACTTTCTTTAAGTTCTCCACACTCATGAGTAAGTGTAATGACACTAAACCTCATTCGGTTGTCAAGTCTGTTTTTTGCTGAACATTCCGAAGCAACTTTCCTACATTTCTTAACTTACTGCTCCATTCATTAAACATTTTTGACAAACTTCCCATGGTGGCATTGGACAAAATGACCAGTTAACATTGACCCGACATCAGTTCTTCCATTTCTCTTATAATTGTTTTAATCGTGATCTGGGAAGGGGGAAATGGTCTTGGATCAACGTGCAAAAAATATGTTCCAGCAATATAACCCTCTGGTTCAGTAAACACGTTTTTTTCTGCTCTTTCAACCTCAAGGGCCCTGAAGGCTCTTATTTTATGGCCCATGACTGAGGCTTTTCCCATACGCCCCACAGCCAGGGTCAGAGGTCATGGCAGTAACCAATGCTACGCCTTAACAAGACTGTTATAGTGAGCACTTAACATGCATGGAGACAGAGAGAGAGAGAGAGAGAGAGAGAGAGAGAGAGGTGGATATGTGAGAAGGAAAGAGAAAAAGGAGCAATCACTTCATCCTAACCACTTCATAACTAAGAGACTGCATGTGTGTAATTTTTAGTTACTTGAGTTTTATTTAGTATATTTTAATATAATTTCATTTTTGCAGGTGCTTAAGACATTTGCACATCCATACCCCTCATTTTCCTAACATATTAGTCACTCACAACTAATAATATTGTTTGAATTAAATAATGAAACTGCTCACCTTCCCCAGTGGAGGCTTTAGGGGTCCTGTGTGAGGTCCATGCAGAGGGTTCACACCACCCCACGCTGGTGGCAACAGCGACCCGCAGCAGGTAGACTGTATCAGGCTGCAGACCCTCCAGAAGGTGCTGGGTTTGGTCTCCAGGTAGCTCCAGCTGGTTGGTGGCTCCGTCGGCGCTTGGTCGGTACCACAGACGGTACGCAGAGATGCGGCCACGGCTTAACTTTTGCGAGAGTGGCTGCCAAGACACCTGGATGTCTGTGGGACTGCGGCTGGTGAGGGACAGCTCAGGAGCTCGCACAGGAACTGAGAGGGAGACAGGAAAAATTAAATATGTAGTCCAAACACTGGTAGGTATGAACCAAGACAAGGTCCACTATATGTATAGTACTACACAAATATCTGTTCAGATGAGCAGTGGGTGTTTCTCCACATTAATATGAGCAAATCTACTAAATAATGCTAAAAATAATAAATACAAATTACATTATATAGTAAAAAGTGTTTTTTTGTTCCAGTATCACTGTAGTTTAATCAGAAACCCAGTTTGACTCAATCAGTCCTCCATTAAATCAAATCAAGTGCTGCTGACGGTGTTTCACAAATCCAAACAACAGCTGGAGGAACCGAGGAGGAATCTGCAACCGAACCTGTGTTCTCTTCAGCTCACACAATATAAACCACTCTTTACAAACAAAACAAATCTTCAAACATTTTACTGCTTTCTTTTTTTCCCCCTTTTTTCTAACATTAACTTTGCAAGCAGAAAGACACTTTATCAAAAAGGCTCTAAACAATTTGCATAGGTGCCTAAGACAGTACTGTACAATGCAACTAGCTGGGGGACCAAAGTGTGTAAGTAAAAGGGTGCTTGTAGAAAATCTAAAAAGATCACAAATGAAGTGAAACACTCATCTCAGTATCAGCCTGTTTAATGATTTGCCAGAATCCTTTCATCTGTGCTTCTAAACCCCCCACACTCCCTTCCTCATTCTCTTTATCCCTTTGTTCATCTCTACAGAACAGACTGTTTGTTTATCCCTGAAGAATGCAAGGTCGTATACAACGTCAGGTGATGTGGGCAAGAGCATGCTCAACCTTGGCCCACCTGGACAGAGCGAAGTGTGCTAGAAAGCCCATTAATACTACAAAGTTTAATCTCTTCACTCTCTAGTGGGTCGTTATAGTTGCTGTTACACTGGAACTAGAAGCCATGAACAAACATTTTTCCATTACAAATAAAGTGACCCACACCTTAATTTCTCAATGGCAGGGCCAAAAACTGGCTGCGGGTAAACTCACTGCATCACTGTTTTATTGTTCAGACTGACAACAGACTGAGGCTTCTAGTTTATCACAGCACAGAAATGGTGTTTCTGAGTGCCTTATGTTTGTTGTGTGAGATTCTCCACACTCACCATCCTCCAGTGTGTGCTGTATGATGTGGTCGGACATGCGGCTGGCGCCCATAGGCATGTACGCCACGATGTAGAATGTGTAGTTCCATGCCGGCTCCAGGTCATCCACGATGTAACGGGTGGTGTCGTTGCCAATGACGACCTGGTATTCTTCATTGTTGAGACCTGCAGATATTAAAATGAGAGAATTCTTGCCAATGAACTGGACAATACCATCATTCAGTCCAGTTTAATTCAACATTAAAATAGTTTTAGGTCAGCGGAGGTCATTTTTTCATTTTGGCAGAAGATAAGTACTTTCTGGACAGATTAAACATTGCTTTTCCACACCACATTTTCAGCACTAATGTCTGCATCCTCTGCAGCACAATGCCCCCTTTTACACTCAACAATTAACACATTACTGCTTAATAAGATCCCTGTTAAGCTCCTTGATTCTTCCACATAAAAATCCATTCAGCTCGCTTGGTAATGGACCTGTATGGTTATTCAAAACGGGGCCCACCATACAAGAGACATGTCAACTCAATCAAATCGGTCACGCCTCCTTCAACGGGCGAGTTCATAGTCACTACTGAAGCCAAATTCCGCATGCTGATTTTCTCACACAGCCAACGTGTCTGATAAGGCTTTAATTAGTCCAGATTAGGGGGCTTGTACAAAAGGAGTGCCCCCAGAGACTCACATGGACACAATTCACAATTCCTGACCCACCAACAAGATCCTTCAAGAAGCAACAGAACATGCCTTGTTCTCTCTCTGAATGGCCTCATCTGACTTCAATGTTTAAGAAACACACACAGGTTCCTTTACACCACCACAAATTCTTTTCCAACACTAAACACTTCTACGCAGCCTAATTGGGGGACTTTTCTTTGCCTTTTCCTTCATTTCCGGTCAATTTTTCTTTCAGTTCTTCTCCCCTTCTCTCCTTCTGCATTATTACCTTAGCAATTAGAGAACAAGCCATAAGAGCAACTAAAAGACCAATTCTGAGCGAGAGAGTAGCTCTTCTTCTTTTTACCCCCCTTTTCTCATTTTTTTCTTTCACTCTCTCTTCATGCCTGGAAGTGCTGGCAGGTGTTTCCTTTTTCTGACTGCGCTTCTGTGCATTAAAACTGCTCTAGAGCAATAATTAGGGGAGATTTTTGTGACTTTTGCTCCCTCTTTATTAACAATGACCGTTCCCAGCACACTAGAGCTCCACAATGAGGCCACTGCTGCAATCCCATAACTGCCTTTTAGCTTTAAAAAGACAGGAATGTTCTGGACTGAAAGGGCTGTGTGAGTTGTGGCAGGACATCAGGAAACTTTAGCAAGTGACTGTAGCCTTGTTTTTAACACAAACTGAGGTTATAAGCAAATTTCATATGACCAATTAAAATGCACTCTGACCCACAATGACCCTAAACCCAAAAATGATGAAAGCATAATACAAAGCAATTCCTTATTCCAATGTATGTGTAAAAACAAGTCATAATGGAGCTTCATAGCAAAAGAGTACAAGGAGAAAATGTGAAGATACTTGTTAAATGGTGATGGGCCCTTTTTTTTAAAAACCATACAGGATACAGGCCCATTACCAAGTGAGCCAAAAGGATTTTGTGTGGAAAAATCAAGATGCTGAACAGGGTTCTTATTAAGCAATTATGTGCTAATTATTGTGAATAAAAGGGGGCATTGTGGTTGAGAGGATACAGATATTGGTGCCAAATATGTGGTGTGGAAAAGCAATGAAATAGTTTAATTTATCTAAAATGTAATTATCCTAGGCAAATATAAGAAAGGGTATGTTTGATTTACCTTCTGCCTTCATGTAGTGAATGGAGTAGGCGATGACTTTGTCTGCGTTGTACAGGGGTCTCTCCCAGGACAGCAGGATGGCCGAGCTGGAGACGGTGTCTGCGTGGATGTTCCGGGGGGCACTGGGCCGATCCTCGGACATTACCACAATCAGGCGAGCCGTGGACAACACTGAGCCCAGGTCGTTCTCTGCCTGGCACTGGTAAATCGCATCGTCCTCTGGAATAATCTGATTTATCACCAGTTTACTGAAAAAAATAAATAAATAAAATCACACATAAGACACTATGGGCCCGATTTTCACGGTCAGTCGCGCATTGTCTGAAGTCTGAAGCGCAGTTGTCTTTGGGGGAGGGGCCAGCGCAAAGTGCTATAATGCCAGTTGGAAAAATTAACGTCGCGCCTGGTGCATAGTTCAAATGGGTTGTCTTAAATGAAAAAAATTTGTCATGGGTGTGTTTTGGGCTTAGCATGCAATAAACGAATCAGAGTTCACACTCTCACTCCCTTTAAATACCAGGCGCATTGTCAATGGCGTGCTGTGTATAATGAGGTGAAGACACGGGGACAATTGATCTTCGGGGATGGAGGGAATCCTCCCAAACCATTTGCTAGGGGTGCTTATTGTAACAGCCCACCTATCCATTTTAAAAGAGTGTATTTAGTGTAGTGTAGATATGATTG
>JBBMFX010000017.1:14340334-14351782 GCA_037832545.1 Rhabdalestes septentrionalis
AGAGAGAGAGAGAGAGAGAGAGAGAGAAAGAGAGAGAGATGAATGATGCAGATTCCATCCTCTTCACTTTCCCTGTAACGGGGAGCGGAGCGTGGAGACGGTACCGGTGAGCGGCACGTACGGATGGTACCGGGGAGCAGTGTGTGGTGACGGTATCGTGCTCAGTGGTGCCAAGCGGTGTTGGGGATCGACCCACTACTTTCTGATTGCAGGGCGAGTGCCCCAACCACGCGAATACAAATATTCCTAAAAAACACGTTATTTGTACCTTTCCGAATACCGTATTGGCTTCGGCCCCACCCATAATAAAGTTTGAATGTGTAACTAAATAACTTTTTATGATATAAGTATTTCTTTTATTTATTTAATGCATTTGCATTTTGATTTATATAAATTTTTGATGTCACATGTTGCATGTTCACACATAACGCACATAAACAATCAACTTTTAGGAAATAAATGGATGGATTTATAGCGTTTTGGCAAAAAAATAATAAACTTTTAATTTATAATCAACAATATTGTTGTTTGATTTAACAATCATTGTTCAACATGTTCAGATGGAGCCAACAAACCATTTTTACAGGATAAATTAAATATTAACTAAATGTGTGGGTGTAGGTAAAAAATATCATTTTCCTGAAAACTATCATAATGGATTTATGCCGTTTTGGAAAAGAGCTCTTCATTTTAACATACAGGTCTGCTGTGGGTGTGTCCAAATCCATTGCGCTATTCTGACAGCGGAAAAATGAAGGGGGGACATGTGGCGCCTTCGCAAGTCACAAAACCTTTGTCACAACTTTCTTAATCATTCAGATGTGTGTGTGTATAAGATGCAATAAACCAATCAGAACAGTTCATCTCCTCACCTTTAAAAGCTGTGGTTTGTGTTAGAATGGCATGCTTACCTGTACCCAGATCTGTTTTCAGCCCAGGAAATGGACCATCATACATCCCTGCCTCTGTGTTTAGACTAAACTTTTTGTGAAACGTCTGAACGAACACACTCAGACTGGTGTGTTTAAATATCTTCTCACCCACTGCGCCCCATTCTGCCCTTTCTAATGAGTGTTAGAGATTTGAGTCCTTAGTCGAAACACATTTAATCAAATTACTTCCAAGCAGTTGAGTCTAAGAGCCCTTCTCAGAATCTCAGGCAGTCACTGCCTATTAAGAACAGCATGGAAACTAATTAAGGGTCATTTTTCATGAGGTTTGTGTACGTATCATGTGACTTTATGAATCCTGGGCTTCAGATCCAGTGGCCCCTTAATCTTCACAACATTCGGTTGTCAGTTGTTAACCCTCAGAACTGAACTAATATAAACGGTGTAAAAGAGTCTCAAACTGGTGTTTGCTCTCCTACACAATCGCCGTCTGCTGCTCTTTTCCTCGGTGGCTCTCCGGACCCCCACTCTCTGCACATTTTAACCCCCGCATGTGGGCTGAGACTACCCTGAAAGTTCTGCGTTCAAAGATTTGTTTCTAAGGTCTTTTTCATGTGATGGCATTTTTAAATAGCAGCAGGTATTATTATTACATGTTATTTAAATTACAATGACTTTGGTTCTTTGGATCATGACCTATGAAGAGAAATATTGCCTACTTATATTCCTAGATTGATGTGTCACATGGGATATTTATAAGTATATTATAAATATGTTAAAACTGAAAGATTGCAATTAATTAGCATTCTAATACTTAAAAATGTGTTTATGATTTTTTTTTTTTGCATTCATACTGTATTCCTTTGCTTGTAAATATCAACCATAATGAGAAAACTTTACTGATCCTGGAGGAAACTGCTCATGTTTCGACTGCACAGACACACATAGCCACAGAAACAAGAACAATATAAAATAGAAAGTGTAATAAATCCAATAAAACTCTGCAGGAAAAAAAATCTATATGAAATACACTGTGCTATATACACAAATGCTGCGGTATCAATAGTATAAATTGGGAATTTACAGGTTAATTACAAGTAACACAAATAGTGATTTACTGCAAATTTGATTCTCTGCACAGCATGGCAGGAAGTATCAGGGTGTGAATAACTGTGTATATACAGACTTTTTGCCCTATATTGAAGGATGATTTGCTCAATGTTCTTGAAGTCCAGTCTTGCAATGGTAAGGACTGCATTTGTGGTCAGAGCAATGTCAACAAACAAAAGATAGTAAATACTCCATACTGTTTGACTTGACAACAATAATTAACTCCAAATTTGCTTTTAATTTTTTTTCCCTTCAGCTCTTGCTGCTTAGATGCTTCACAGCTGCTCCACGAGGGCGATCTGGCCATCTGCCCTTTCCTCTGACCTGCCCTTTGACCTCTGCCAAATCCAGGCCAGTACTCGGCCCATCCCAGTTCAGCCAGTCCGCAGTAAAAACACCCACAAATCAGCACAGACTAGCATAACACCAGTACAAATAACTAAAACACTATTTTCAACCCAGCAGAGAAGGGCAAAGATCCAGCTGACTCCCAGCACAGCACTGCAGACCCACAACAGACCAGTACGTAACACATTACATCTGTATCCCAGCCCTGATCCTAAACTAGCCTGACTTACCAGCTCATTAACAAGCTGTCTGTGACTTTAAACTGGTGTTTCTGAACCTGAAAACACTCAAAGTTGCAGCTTATTTGAAATTGGGGACCAAAAGGCTAAAGCTATGGGATTCAACCCAGTACTGAAGGGGACATAGAGCCATTGGCCTTCTTGTTCAACCATCAGTCACTGTAAAGAAATGCACTAAATACACCTAATGCAAATGTGTACATAATTTTAACAGAATAGGAATAAAACACATTACAGTCAAATATTCTGAAATGTACAAATCAGTCTCTAACCAATCACAATGTTTCTGACAGGGTGACCAATCACAGGTCCAGGTGAGTTACTGGGTGTTCAGCTGGATCAAGTTCTTCATGTAATTCAACAAAAACACTTTGGCCATTAAGGCCACTTAAGCCATTAAGGCCACTGATTGGCTGAGGTGTTTTTAAAGGGCAGTGTCCAGAAAGATGGTAAAATTATTCAAATTTAATAATTTTATAATAACTTTTTTTATCATATAGGCTTTGTTGAAAAAAGGATATGTGACACTGAATCTTTACACATTGTTTAAGGTTATAAGTATTAGAAAGGAACAAGTAATGCATGAACAGGTAAAATACCCTCAGGACTGTAAGGGTTAACCCTTTTTGTGCCAGGGTTTGGGATTCCGTGGCCTTTAGAGCAAATGGACAGGACCGAGAAGGAGCAGTGTGGGCCACTTCCTCTCATGTGCTACCTCATTAGCCTGTTGTTT
Organism: Rhabdalestes septentrionalis; assembly: GCA_037832545.1. Taxonomy (NCBI): domain Eukaryota; kingdom Metazoa; phylum Chordata; class Actinopteri; order Characiformes; family Alestidae; genus Rhabdalestes; species Rhabdalestes septentrionalis. The sequence goes on from JBBMFX010000017.1 coordinate 14,343,655, forward strand.
AGTGCGAGTGTGTGTGAGTGTGTGTTTGTGTGTGCATGCATGTGTGTGTGTGTGTGTGTGTGTGGTGATCTGCTGGGAGATTGAGCGGAAAAACTCCACTCTAGCTAATCCTCAGGCATGGCGATCTGATTACAGCTCCAGGATCAGTTTACCTAATCTGCCTCATCTTGACCAGAACTTTAGCACTGAACCCAGATCAGAAGATACACAGGCCAGATCAGGTGTCTATTTAGCTTTAATGTGATGCGAACAACATCAGGGGTCAGTTTTGTGGGCAGAATTAAGCGCAGTCGGAATGATAAGATCAGCTCTGAAAATCCTGTTTGGCATGAAAACCTAAACAGTGATCATCTCTGTACACCATCTCATGCATTTTTCCTTTTCTACCTCATAGAAAGTACTGTTTTTAATCTTTAGAAATGGTTTAGATGAGCAAAGAGTGTTTCCTTACAAAAATATATCTAAATACACAAAAATACACAAAAAAAAACCCATTATACAGTAAAAAGTGATATATCAGTGTGTTCCTATTGGAAATCCCGTATAACTAGTTACCATCAGAAACCTGGTGACTCTATCAGTCCTTCATTAAATAAGGAGCTGCAGATGGACTTTCACAAATCCAAATAACGGCTAGAACCAATGTTCTCCTCACCATCTCACAAAATATCTACTACTTCTTTTTATTATTTTTTTTTACAAACAAAACAAATCTTAACTTTTTACTGCTTTCGCATTTGCTTGCATTTATTCATAATGTTAATTTTAGTAGCAGAAAGACACTGAGTAAAATAGATGCAAACATTTGCAAGGGTGCCAAGACTTTTGCACAAGTACCATAGCATTATGCATTTCACTTTTTCTCTCTTTCATGCTCTCTCTTTCTCTTTGGCCCCCCCCCTTTTTTTTAAAAAGAAATACCCGGAGTCTTGAGGGAGAAGGGGGGAAAGAATGCAGCACTGAGAAGCTCAACAAATCAATCAGCCAACAGGCAAGTGACCACTCCGGCCCCACACTGACCAAAGAGCTGCTCTGCAGCCAATCACGGGCCAGACAATGCCCTGCGCTCTGCTCCCCACGCCCTTTTGCCCCCAGCCTTATGGCCAGCATGGGGGGTTGGAGCATTAGAGGAGGCAGGAGGGCCAGCAGGAACTCCCGGAAAGCCTTATCTCCTTAACCCTTCAGCGGGGGTTTTCTTAACAGATCTAAGTATTTTGCTTGTGCGCTGAGGTTCCACTCTAAAAATCAACCATTCATTACGGTTCTTGTCTTCGCTCTGGCTGCGTCAGGTGAATGCAGAGCTGCAGTTTAGGTTTCAGGTTGGTCCTGATAAACACAGTAACCGCCTGGTGCGTCTTTGGTCCCGTACATTTAAAATAAAGATGTTAATGTTCTGAACATCTCATCAGTAAGATGATGGTCATTTGGATGCTGGTGTCACGTGTTTGACTCGACAGGATGAGCACATCAGCTATGGATACAGTGTCAGAGTAGTTACGAACAAATATGGTAGAACGAAAATACTTGAAAATATGGTTTACAAAGCCGTGTAACAGAAACAACAGCTCTGATGGGAAAATAGTTGCCTCAGATGACAAAATTTGTTGTGTGGTGTCAAACAGCGAGTGGTGCATCAGCTGTTGCGATTTTGTTGTTGATGGACTGTCAAATGTAGAAAAGCACCAATCAGAGTGTAAAACTGACAGCATATCGACTGTAATCTTCAATCGCCATTAACCTGCAGCGTTGGTCAGCTGTTAGAACACATTATAATGTTTGTTGCTAGACGTTCCAAAACACATCGGTGTGACGGTACACTTTAACGGCGCAACCGTGTGATGCCACACGCCACAGGTTTATATCACACCATCTCTGGCCTCACCTGAGTCCAAAGCAGTCAACCTTCAGACCTTAAGGGCTTCTGGAATGTGTGGTTCTAGAATTCGTATCGTGGTTCTAGAACATGGCTAACTATTGTTATCACAGACAATAAGCCACTGTTGCGTCACAAGTAGGCCTCTCCATTACGTGACATTCCAAAAGCACTCACACTCTAACAGGCTCTCGAGGCTCAGGCCACCAGAGAGCAGGAACTCTCGAGATCTTGTCAGTCATACGGCACAGACCAATGTGTGTGATGTAATCGTGGTCTTTTTCAAAATCAGACGCCTGTTCTGGTGTTCATATTGAATATTATATTCCAATCAAAAGGTTCCTACAGTCAAGGTGTTTTATTGTCATTTCTGACATATACACAGCCACATTTGATACAATGTCCCTGCAGGGCCACCACACTTGAGCAGGACCACAATGTTCCTGCAGGGCCACGTTTCTCCAATGTCATGGAGCAACACAAGATCATAAGGAGAAATGCAACAAGACTGTATTTCTGGCAGCTGTTAGATGTGTAAAACTGCAGAACAAGGCTGGAAAGCAAGAGATAATAATTGTGCAAATAGTCCAGAGCGTTCGCAGGATAAAGGGAGTTAGGGTGTAATCTTCACGTACTGAAAAAAACACTTGCCTCAGGCTGACAGATTTTACCCTTGTGTGTGTTATTCTAACCAGGTGCTCCGAAGATCATCGTACGCAATTAATATTAACAATCACAACTGCAGTTTCATTTTTGTGATACACACTTAGGGTGGAGAAACTACCTCCGCCACATTTTTGGGGTGTTTTAGCGTGTCTCATTGGCCTCATTTTAAGTTTCCCAGTGTATAACCCCTTCAGCGCCCTCTGACCTCTTCGTCCACTGCCTAAGGAAACCATGGAAACTTTTCATGCCCGTCAAACAAGGAATTAAAGCAGAGTTGCTGCTGGGAAGTTCTGTCTGTTGGGAATTTGTCAAACATTTCATTTCCAGCTCAAACTGGGCAGGTTTGCTCTGCCTTTATTTCTATTATTACACATCACATAAGAGTCCCAGCATGACTCAAACAGCACTTAGCAACACAGTGCGCACACACACACACACACATACACACACACACACAGTCACTGTACAGTGGGAGAGATTATCATGATTTTATTCGTTATTACTAATTATCATGATTTTATTCGTTATTACTTATTACTATTACTAACGTTATTACTATTACTGTCTAAACTAGTCCAGAATTTGCCTTGTTTGTTTTAAACATGATGAGAGTGTCTGAACAGGAGTTTCTCCCCAGTTGTGCAAATTTCTAGGAACCCTTAAAGAGCACCCAGGCACCAACTGGAGAGGAGAACTTTCAAAGCAAGACTTCAAACATGACATCCACGTAATAAAAGCACAGTTTACTAGACTGTATTCTGCTCAACTCACATCCACAACTAGAGATTTGCCTTCCACTTACTTCTTATTAGACAAATGTATATCTTTTATGGCATTCAAAAGCCTACTATTAATATTTGTAAATGTTTTAACCATGTTAATTTTGCATTTGGCCTTATCTTACTGTCATAAGAATTAAGTAACTGTTCTTGGTGCCTTGCATGGTAAAATAAAGGTTATGAATGAATGCACCTTATCATGTCATCTGCTAAAATAAATGAGTTCTTGTGACTCTTATGACTTTATTCAAGGAACTATAGCCTGCTTATATCGTTAATTAGCTCAAAGTTGATCAAATTGGGCAAATAAAGAGCGATAGCACTTTTTTTTAAACAAGGGATAAAACTAGCTGCTTATCTAGGAACAACAGTGACTCAGAAACCTCGCGAAAACAGTGTGTATGTCTGTGATGTGTGTGTGTGAGAGAGAGTGTGACAGATACCCCTTAAGGCTGGAGGTGAGAAGCCACAGGGCAAAAGGTCCAAAAGGTTCACACATATGGAACCATCAATCTTCCTCTCCCCTAGAACCTTACACACACACACAAACACACACACTCCCCTTCCAATTACACTCTAATACCTGGTTATAACATTCCAGTAATACCAATGAGAGACTATGTTATCTACGATAATCTAAGTTTCACTCTGACAAAGAACCAAACTCAAACTCTGGTCCAGTCTGAAGGAGACAAGCTCTTATTCAGCTTTGGGATCTTTTAATTTGCTAAAGTGTAAGTTACTTAAATATAGTATTTTACCACAGTATTTCTAGAGGTTTTGTTGGATTTATTCAGACTTTATATTTTATACAGCTCTTGTCTCTGTGTCTCTGTGTGACTGTGCAGATTTCATCTATGGTCAATTAAGTTTTCTGTCCCTGATTCTGATTTCAAAATCTGACTTTTCTTCGCACTTCTCCAACAAAATGAACCCAAAAAAAATCTAACGTTTGCATAATTGCCCTTCCTTTGGGTGACTAAAGGCCAGATGTCCTGGTATGGTCAGTCATCTCTGGCCAAACAAATACCCCCTTAAAGAAGAGCTTTTCTTAGCAAAGGCAGTTGGGGGCAGTTGAGGGCAGTTGGGGGCAGCTCCGGGACAAAAGGGTCCGGAGAGAAAGGCTTTTCATTCGTGCTAGTGAGCAGCAGAGCAGAAAGCAATCGCATGGAGACCAGTAGCCCCTTTCACTCCGGGACCACTAGTCCACAATAAAGTTAGCTATTCAGGAGCGAGGGCATGAGGGGAGAGAGAGAGAGTGTGTGTGTGTGTGAGAGAAAGAGAGAGAGAGAAAGCGTGTGTGTGTTTGTACACACATATATGTACGCACTTTTCTTTTCTACTCTGGTACGTTAAGAGGACCTGCTAAGGCCTACAGTACTGTGTTTTTTCCCTCTAGTTGAGTATTTCTCAGGTAGCTGCAAATTTTATGAGCTCGAAATGTCCCCTTAAAACAAGCCAGTAAACAGCGCCGGCAGCTACAGTTCATTATAATAAACTTCACAAACTAGACCAGCAGACCAAAACAGATCCACACTCTTGAAAAATTTGGTGCCATTGAACTGTTTGTCAGGGGGGGTTGCTGTGTTTTTGTTGCTTTAACACATTTGCTGTTTCTTTCCCTCATTCGTCACCGTGTTGTTATGCGATCTGAGGCTCATTCTGGCCCTGTTTTATGACATCAACCCCCATAGCTGTGAGTGAGGGCCTGCCAATACTAAACTGTACTATAAGTCCTGAGGGTGTGTGTAATGAAACCTGAGTGGAGACTGGGAGATGTTCCTACAAAGCCAGGCTGGCTGGCCCTGCTCCATTGACCACAGCAGACAATAAACACATACACAGAGCAAAATAAAATGTATAAACTCTTTAGATGAGCAGCAGTTTAAGTGTTTTTTACAGTATTTATTAAAATACTCACTGTTTTTAAATATTAACTGTTAAATATTACTCTCTCAACAGTTCCAGTTACTTACAACTGGTATCACTGATATCTTCATATCAGTTGTTCCCTGACCAAAACCCCCACAAGCACACAAAACACTGAGACCCACTGCTAAAAGCAAACCGTTCTCCTCAATGAACCCCTCCCTGATCAGGAGGTAGTGACATAAAAAGCCCAGGCTTCTGAATAGGGGTGACCTACTCCATGCTGCAGAGCTCTGACTGCATCCTGAACCCATCTACTAACCTTTCAAACCTGCCTGCCCTCATTTACACACCAATGGACGCATTCTCTCAGTATCTCCCCCACCTTTAAACCACCAGCCTCCAGCAATGAACATTCATCCCCCAGCCAAAACTAACGACTGCAGAAAAAAATGGATTTGCTAAGGTTTATTTCAGTGAACAGACTCATAACTCTGTGGGAAATCTAGGCTCCTTTAAGTGAATCAACATTCAGTGAGGCTACTGATATTGTTCTTAGAGCACTTTGTTAAAAGGGACCCCCCAAAAAGTTGCTATTCATGATCTAACAAGGAATCACTGCAGGCACTGCTTCTTCTGTGACACTGAAATAACAGCATGTTTCCCTAAATGCACTTTAAATACTAGAGCAGTAAAGAGAGATGGGTTTGTGTCCAGGTGAAGACCAGCCGCTGTCAGCAGGGCTGAATACGATCCCCAGGTGAAGCGTGAAACCTCTGGCCCGAGTCCCAAGTGGACCATGACGGACCCAACACACTCAAAAACACTCAAAATACTCCAGAACCGGAAACACTCAGTTCAAACTAGCATTCTAACTGGCTTTAGGGTTTCAGAGTGGTTCTATTTCCATTCATTATTTTTATTTCCCATTATTTAAATGACTCAAACTGATTGGTCAATTCAAACCATAAAGTTTTCGGCACAACGTAAATGTTTCTTAATGGGAAACGTGTCACATCTAGTTGAGACAGTTTTCTCGGTGTGTGATGGTGTCTTTCGGTCAGCAAAGTTAAGAAAGAAAACAAGAAAGCAGTTTTGTTTGTATAAAGGTAGTATTTTGTGAGCTGGTGAGGAGAACACAGGTTCTGTTCCAGATTCCTCCTCGGTTCCTCTAACTGTTGTTTGGAATTGTGAAACGCCGTCAGCAACTTCTGATTTAATTTAATGACACACTGACTGAGTCAAACCGGGTTCCTGATGGAAACTACTGTAAAACTGGACTTCCACAGGGAGCACACTGATATACTGGGAATAAAATCCCTATTTACTGTACAATCCTTCACGGGGACCTGAAACCTCTCCCAGGCCCAACGGGACCCACACTGGGCGGGGCGCCAGCTCACTGCAGGATCTACTTTATGTATACTTTTTGGTTTTATTTAGTAGTATACATGCAAAACAAACACTCACTGCTTGTTTAAACTAATTTTAAATATGATGTTTGCCTAAGACACCTTAAAGCAAAATCATTTGGCCTGTTTCTATGTCCCTGTGCAGGCTGCTGTGCACAGTCACTCTCTCTCACCATGTTCCTCTGTTCCACCATGAGTCACGGGATGAAATCTGACTCACAGAATGAAGCCAGAGGGAGATAAAGCAGGACTTTTACAGAGTGTAACCTAACTGCCCGTGTTGGGTGTCCTTTTGTGAGGTTATTTGGGGATTCAGGAAAAGCACTGTTGACCTAATGGGGTATCACTGATCCTAGAGGGCATCAGAGGGCAGCGCTAGGAGTTTCTTATGGGGTTTTAATATGCATGAGGGCAACCAAGGAGGACCCTATAGCCTTACAGCAATCACCAAGCCTCACAGGCGAATGCACTCTGAGGATTCAACTGGGTGTCGGCTGTCGAGGGGTTAACAAGAGGGCATTTAAACTTACTTGCAATGGTCAGGTATGCTTTCTGGCTCAGGATAGCTCCATATTTGTTCTGAGCAAGGCACTGGTACGACCCTTCGTCCGACTTCTCTCCTCGTCGGTTTTCTGCCTCAGAAATGAAAAGCGACCCATTGGCGAGGCGGTAGACGCGGTCCGTCTCCGCGAGGGGAGATCCATTTTTCAGCCAGCGGATCTGGACAGGGATCTCCCCCTGAGCCTGACAGTCCAAAATCACTGCATCTTTACGGACGACTGTCACATCGCGAGGCTCCTTAACGAAGAACAGTTCACTAAAACATAACACACCTGGAGGCGAGAGGATGAAGGAAATAAACAGTTAACAATTCAGAATCAGATTCACTTTACTGCTTCATCACTTATGCGATGACTGCCGACATAGAAACACAAACACAAAATTAGTAATACAAAATTAAATACATTAAATTATATACACAAAACACTGTGGTTGGTAAGCTACAGATAAATAATTAAAAAGATGAAATAGTTTATTAACTAACACAAATACAGTCTGTTGTTGTAAGTAGTAAAATTATTAATTATTTCACATAAGATTTTGCACATTATAATTAAGTGTGACAGGGGAGGAGTTATAGGGTCTGATTGCAGTGGGGGAGGAGTTATAGAATCCGATGACAGTGGGGAGGAGTTATAGAGTCTGATAGCAGTGGGGGAGGAGTAATAGAGTCTGATGACAGTGGGGGAGGAGTTATAGAGTCTGATAGCAGTGGGGGAGGAGTTATAGAGTCTGATGACAGTGGGGGAGGAGTTATAAAGTCTGATAGCAGTGGGAGAGGAGTTATAGAGTCTGATAGCAATGGGGGAGGAGTTATAGAGTCTGATGACAGTGGGAGGAGTTATAGAGTCTGATAGCAGTGGGGGAGGAGTAATAGAATCTGATGACAGTGGGGGAGGAGTTATAGAGTTTGATAGCAGTGGGGGAGGAGTTATAGAGTCTGATGGCAGTGGAGAGGTGTTATAGAG
>JBBMFX010000017.1:14370086-14388094 GCA_037832545.1 Rhabdalestes septentrionalis
GAGGCAGGTGAGATGTAACGAAGTAGAGAGGCAGGTGAGATGTAACGAAGTAGAGAGGCAGGTGAGATGTAACGAAGTAGAGAGGCAGGTGAGATGTAACGAAGAAGAGAGGCAGGTGAGATGTAACGAAGAAGAGAGGCGGGTGAGATGTAACGAAGTAGAGAGGCAGGTGAGATGTAACGAAGTAGAGAGGCAGGTGAGATGCAGTGAGGTAGAGAGACCAGTGAGATACGGTAAGGTAGAGAGGCGGGTGAGATATGGTGAGGTAGAGAGACTGATATTGATTCTAGTACCAGTCTTTGCTGATACTGAGCCCATCTCCAGTACAGGTGATCTTCTCTCTTCTTCGTTAAAACTCTATAGACTTTTTGGTTTTGGATCTACTCAGTGTCATTTTTCTTCCATGTGACATTTTCCATATTCCATTTGATCTTATACTTGACCTTATGACCATTCTGAGCATCGCCAGTACTTTAACCAGGACTAATTATGCTTTGTAATATTTATTGATCTCGGGGGTCATTTTATTTATTTAATTACAATATTTATATCCACCACACCATTTTGTGTATGGTGTATTTAATACAGAGTATTTTCTTGACTTTGTAGTTTTGATTTGTTTCTGTCTCTGTGTGTCTGTACAGTCGTAGCGTAAGCTATTTCCTCTGTGAAGTTTTCTGATTCGGATTCTGATTCGGATTCTAAAAGCAAAAAAACCAAACAATTTTAGTGACATACTAGGCTGACTAAGGAAGAGTAATGAATGTTTATCTCTCATGTATGCCTTATATCAGATCATCTATATTAGTGCCAGAAAAATCCATTGTATCCGTGTATTAATAATTAAAGTTACTTTTATAAAAGTTTTATTTAATGCTAATTTGCGGATGGAAGGTTCTCTTGTGTCTGCGGAGAGATGTTTGATCTCTTTGCACTTTATAGCTTTCAGCACCTTTTGGAACGTGCAAAGCTGTTTTCACACACTGTTTATCAGTCCTGTCTCCGCTGCAGGTGCGTGAGCAGTGTTTTATTATGCAGCATGGTGCTAAATTTGGCACCAATCAGGATTCTTTGGCGCTGCAGGAGAGGCCTGTGTGTGTGTGTGTGTGTGTGTGTGTGTCAGTGTCCTGCTTTGGGGTTCTGTTTGAATGGGACAAGGACATAAATTTTTGGGGTGTGAAAGAGACTTGATGGGTCTGTCCCACAAACCCTAGGAACCGAAACACAGCTCAGTGGGACAGTAAAAGCACACCAGTCAGACTGATTTATAGACATGTGTGTGTGTGTGGGTGGGTGTGTATGCATCACATGGACGTATAGGGACAGATATAAAGGCTTTATTGGTTCTGCTTGTTTATGTTAGGACATAAAAATGTGTTGTGTTGGTAGGATAAGGGTCTGTATGCATAAAATAATTTCTATCTTCACCCTCAGATCACGACCACATGTTCTGCCTTGCAAATTATAGCTGTGAGCTTAAATGGTTCTGACTTTCTTGTTACATCAAAGTTGTTTAAAGCCAAAAATAACACATAATAACAGTAGACAATAAACCTTTGCCATTTTAATATATCATATGCTATTATGTTGTAACTTCATCACACAAGAAACAAAAGTGAAATTTTTTTCTGCCAGGCAAAATATTTGAGTAGATTAAATGAAAGAAACGTCTACAAATGTTTTACTGTGACAAGCTGCAAAGTGCCTAAAGATAAAAGGAGAGGAGATAAAGGAGTTCCAACCACTCAGCATTTAGCACCACCAGTATACTGAACACATCCTGATCACCTGGAATCATCTGCTCCTGTTTATTCACTGGTTCAGGACTTCAGTTAGCTGGTTTACATCTGCCTGAATGTGTCCTTTTATTCCTAAATATTACAAATGTGCATATGTAAATATGTAAATATATAGAGAGTATATATACACCGAAAATTCAGACACTGAAATTTTCGGGCTTAAAATGGCAACAAATGCATTTTCAGTTTCGTCCGATTTAAAAAAATTTTTTTGGACCTAACTGTGATGATGCAATCATGATGAAGATAATGCAACCATGGCCTCCACGTGTCAGATTGGATTAGTGTCAACATGTTTACTGTGTGGGAACATTTCTATATTTCTAAGAAAGACACGTCAAGATGTTTTTCTTAATGTGGGGATTAATTTATCCTGACCTCCATGCAGAGTATGAAGCATAGAAAACCCATCTGAGCGATATTAGAAACCATAGGTCTCATGGTTAGGGCGTTTGCCTGTGAATGGGACGATTTGGTTTCAATTCCCACTGAAGTACAACTTGACAGCACTAGGCCTGTAACGATAACAAATTTTGCTGGACGATAAATTGTCCCAGAAATTATTGCGATAAACGATAATATTGTAATTGTGTCCATTTTTACTGATGTAATGATAATTACATAATAATGCAAATGCACCCTTTCAAAGATACATAAACCTTGACTTCTAAAGATCACTCCCTGGGAGTGGAAGACATTGTAAGACAGTCAGCATACCTTGACTTTGTGTGGCTTAAGGCAGGATCTCTCAGTAGTAGTAATGTGTCCAGCTGTGCTAGCGTGTCTCTATACTTTTGGCCAAGGCGATCGTCTCTGTGTTCTCCGGGGGGTATTATGTAAAACAAGGGGTCTTTGGAAAGCTCTAATTGAGCCCTATTTAACTCTGAAGTTTCCCAGAGATTGGTGGTTGCTCCATCTAGAACAGCCGCGATCAATGAGTACATGTTAAAACTGGACTGTCTCTCTGCACTTCTAAAGGTCTTTCTGTCTCATTTCTGTTCTCATGTAATTAAAATATGAGTGAAGCACGTCTCACATCATGCTTCTGAGGATAAATGAGGGGAAATGAGACTCAGAGGTTCTGGCACATTCCCAAAGAAGTGCCGATCTCTGGAGAAAAAAACGTCCCGTCCTGTAAGTGAGACGGCCGTACGCAGTGGTGGAAGCCATATTCACAGCTTAAGTGTGTACCCAGTTAGCGTTTTCTCACCCATTTAGGCTAACCGCGCGCTTTGCACACAGTACAGAGTATGAGTATGAAGTGTAGGGCGCGAGGGGGGGCGCGAGATTTTTTCTTCTTCCTATGGGGGCATGACAGAAAATAATTGAGAAGCACTGCACTAAGGAAACGAAAGGGGCGGTAGAGACCAATGTATGACAGTGAAGTCCTTTGGAAAGCAAACAAATGAAAATTATCGCAGCCGGAAAGTTATCGACCTCATTTTAGTTGTCGTGCAATTAATTGATTTATTGTTTATCGTGACATGCCTAGACAGCACTTCGAGCGGTGGTGGGTTGACTTATAACAGAATGGTCACTTTCTGTCTGTGGTTTTGAAAAGGAAATTACAGTGTTTTTCAGGAAATTTTTCAGTGATTACAGTTAATATATCAGTCTGTGTTTTGATATGCTATTTTGTTACAAACCTACAGAGAATGTTGTTTATCTTTTACCAGTTTTTAAAGCACTTGTTCTGAATGCAATTTTTTCAAGCACTTCACTCTGAATATAAAAATTTAATCTACTAATTTTGTGAGGGAAGATATTTTAATGTTTCATATTTCAGCCGTCTTGCTTTTAGGCTGGTTATGAGTGGAGACAAGGAAAATACTTTATTTCAAATGTTATTTTATATTGTGCATTGTCTGAATGCTAAATAAATATCTTCAATATTTTGTACAGATACATTCTTTTAGTAATGTAATAATAATAATTTATTTCGGTTTTCAGTTTCGGTTTTCGGCCAGGGTGTTTCCTTATTTTCGGCTTTCGGTTTGGCCCAAAAAAGTCCTTTCGGTGCATCCATTATATATACAGATATATATGTACCTTAATGCTGGGCAACGATTTAAATTTTAATCACGATTAATCACATGGTTCTCGCATTGTTATATGTGCAATTAAATTATTTATTTAAAAATAGTATATTGCGCACCATTTTAAAATACTACTGTATGCACAAAAGTGGAATAGCACATTAGACAAACAGCAGTGTTTCATTTAACACAGTTTCAGTTCAAATATTTTTGTAAGTCTCGACATAAAACATTAATGTAATAAAATCAAATATAAAACCAAAGCTATTTGCCAATGCAGGGTATTCATGGTTTATCTAGTTTGAAATTCTGGACTGCAGCATCACAGGGCAGCAGCCAATCAGCAGCAAGGAGAAATAAATAATGTTCTCGGACTGGCTACTTTCAAAACTCCCATCTCTAAGTACAGGTGAGTGTGACGGTTTAAGTTTGGGTCACGTGCGCCACACCCCTTCATTCTCGTGTGGGTTGTTTATGTTTGGGGCAGCGCTGAGCAGCGGAGCTTCATTCTGTTCAGGTGTCTGAGTGCCTTGGTAATCGCCCCGTGGTGCACGAGGCTCAGACGTTACAGTCAGCTGCACTCAGAGGTTCGAAAATATGTTGTTACTGCGACTGCTGATCTGTGTAAAAGTGTGGAGTTACTGTATGTATACACACACAAACACACATGCGCTCACACTACATATGGCCCCTCATACTGGCATTAACTTTTACAACTTTTGTTTAACAGCTCAGCTGATTCGTGATTCATTATTGACAGTCACTTAATCACTGCTCAGTTGTTTTGGACTTCTGTTGCCAATTTATTGCCTTTTAATTATTATCACACTCATGCCAAATGCTCTGTATTTTATGATTACAAGAACAAACCTCCCACAATGAGCACTGTAACTTGAATGATGGAAACAAATGTGCTATCACCCATTGTACTGTAGATACTATGAAATTACTTAGCTGCAGTCCTGCACTTTCTTCCTGCACCAACACACATCCACCTGATTCAACTCCCAAGATAACCGCCAAGCCCTTCTTGAGCTGAGGCAGGCATGTTTGTGCCAAGAAAGTATGTGGTTCCAGTATGAGATATTTGTTTCTCCACACCACTTCCACAAAACACAGACTCTATAATCTTGCACACAAAAAGTCCCACAAAAACAGATTTAGCAGCTACCTCCTACTAGCAGTCATTCATGTCAACTATTGATTAGTTCATGGGTAACTTTATCTTTTTGGGCAGGTGTGGGTTGAAGCTTTGGTCTCTCTCAAAGCGTAACACACCTGCCATATCTGATCAAGACATAACTTGTCCTGCAGCAACACTTTAATTAGCTGAATCATGTCTGTTACACCTGGGCTGACAGAGGCTGGCACACCGTGGACTGTGGTTCATGTCTTGAGGTCTGTTTTATGCCTTTGCTTTACGCAATGTTTTGTTTCTTCAGGAAGGAGACTGAGAGGGAAAGCGTTCTACAACGTGAATGGAAAAGTCTACTGTGAGGAAGACTTCCTGGTGAGTAAAAAGTCAGCAGGACATTGCAGAAGATCTGAAGCAACCAACACAAATACACAAAGCTCAATGTGAAGATAGCCATTGCGCTATAGTTTTCAAAAATCATTAATGCATCTTTATAGTGCTCTAAGTTTTCTTTTTATGGTTATTCTTTATATAACCAAAAAGGAAGTATTTCTCGTCTTTGGCGTATTTAATTTTGGCAAAATTCCAAAACTATTAATTCAACTTAGTAATGTATAGCGAAGATTAAAAACATATTCTGACCACAAATGTGCCTACACAAGCTTTTCCCACTTGTTTTCGGGCGAAAGTGGTTCGTTCCACCCATTTTCAGCAGTCCTTTGTCATAAATCGCTTCGTAAGAGGCAGTATGTTCAAGCCCCCCTCTGTGGTGAAGAGATAAAATGTGGGGTGAAAGGAATCAGACTCCAGTATGAACAGAATTTTTTCTCCAAACACTGGTTTTATAGCAACCTCACAATCAAATTTTGCATTTTCACACAGAAAAGTAATCTAGTTTTTATGTAAACTGGACATATGGAAAGCTTGATACCACAGGGATGAATGCTTGGAAGGCTACTGTAATCACAGAAAGGTTTGTACTGATTAAAAATCAGTTTGTTATTATCTGACAAATCTATTTAACCTTAGTAGGCAAATCAATTCTACATCGCTAGTTTTGAAGAACAGAGGGAATCAGTTTTAGAACGGATACGGAGAAGTATAAATGGACTGTTAGCTGAAGGGATTGAGGCATAGGTAGTGAGATGGATGGGTGGATAGATGGGTAGTGCGATAGGGGAATAAAGTACATTTTGCGCATTCTTTAACCCTCAGGGGAGAACAGATGTTGTGATCAACTCGAGCAGGAGCTCCGCCCCCTGCCCAATTTTTCCCCTACGTCTCCCCACAGACCACAATTACTCCCCCCTGCCATCCCAAACACACGCAACTGGCTCAAGAATGGGACGAGATAGACGTCAATAAAGGAGATAAACTCAGTGACCTTTTTTGTATATGGAACATTGAGCAGAATCTCCCAGATCCCAGTTTATTTTGAGAGTTCTTTGTGGTTTCTGCATTTTGGTCTTCAAACTTGGATTTTTGGAGCTCAACACTAAAAAAGCATTCTGGACTGAACAACTAAAACAAGACATGTGTATCTTTGAGCGGAATCTCCTAGAACCCAGTTAATTTGGGGAGTATTTCATGTTTTTTTTTTCTTTTCAGTTACTTAACAGCTAGACCAGGATCACAAAATGCGTATTCTTCAGCTATTCACTGGTGTCTCTTATAATCGCCTTGCCTCTCCAATCTTTCCATATATTTGTCTTGGTCATATTGTAGGTGTTTATGTCCCCTGCCTCCTCCTTGTTGAATTAATTACTGAGGAGGACGCCATTACCCCTGACACCAGGGGTCTGACAGATGGTCAGCCGGATTGGAGGAGAGGGTGTGGGAGGGGGGCTATCCTAGTATTGACCAGCTTTTTTAATACCCCACCTGCTACCCTCGACCCCCACCTACAAGCACCCTTTCCTCTGTTTGAATAATAGAATGTGATCAATAAGGGTGATGTCATAAGAGACTTTAATGCAATGGGATATTCTGTGTGTTCTGTATGTATTTGTCAAACGCAGCATCACAGTAGGCTTTACATTAAAGGTCGAAATATGTAATGTTTTATTATTATATGGCTGGCGTCATGATTGCCTGGGAATTATCTGAAATGTAGAAAAACAGCTACGTCCAGCTATGTCCTGCTAACACAATCAAAGCCCTCCACCACTGTCCTGCGGCAGCCCCCCTGAGAGGGCAGACAGATGGCCACCCTGAGGTCATTTTCTTCTTTAAGGAACCTGCAACCTGACGGCCTAAATATATGAGCAGATCTGATGCAAACTATACAGAAATATGATGCTGTGTTTCTTGGAGTGTTTTATGTGCTGCAACATACTTCATCTAGCTAATTCATTAATTAATTTCACGGTTTAAATGTGTGAGAGCAGAAAGCTCTAAAATGCACAAGACAGAGTAAACCACTGATATAGGAAATATTTGGTGGTTTTTTGTTTGTCCCTTCAGGACTGGTCACACTGTACAGTGAGCTGTAAGTGATCTTATTCTATACTAGTGTTTATACCATTGGTTCTGATGGTGTTTTCTTCGTGAATGATGTCTGATGTCTGATAACCTTTAGTATAGAAATGTAATGAACTGCTACTAAGTGCTGGATCTACCCCTATTGACACTGCATGTTTCTCTCTTTTAGCATGTTCCCCCTTTTTTAGCATAACAGCAGGTCTCCCCAAATAAATCTGTATTTTATTCATTATAAGACAAGTGTGAGCAAAATGTGTTTAAAAGTTTCTCCAAAGTCACTCTTGGCTGAGCTGCTTCTAAGGTCTTTCACTTGTGGCTTGCTAATGTTAATTTGTTTTTCATTAAATGTTAGCAACATTAGTGTTATTTAACATGACATTCCATTAACCCTTTGCTGTAGTAAGTCCTGTAGGGAGCAGCAGCGCCCTCTGGAGAATTAAAAGAATAGAAATGAGCTCAACATCAGTATTTGGTGCCTGCCTGTGTG
The DNA here is from genome assembly GCA_037832545.1 of Rhabdalestes septentrionalis. NCBI lineage: Eukaryota > Metazoa > Chordata > Actinopteri > Characiformes > Alestidae > Rhabdalestes > Rhabdalestes septentrionalis. The sequence goes on from JBBMFX010000017.1 coordinate 14,378,025, forward strand.
TGTGTGTGTGTGTGTGTGTGTGTGTGTGTGTGTGTGTGTGTCTGTATGTGTGTGTAATATATTTTGTTTGATTAATATATCATTTTTTAAAATTATTTTTCTAAGAAAGGTCCCATTGAGTCTGGTATCTGCACTGTCTGCCTTATTTAAAATATAAATCCATTTGAAAAATACACAGACATGAATATTACGATGACCATAATAAACGAAACAAACAGCTAAATTTGCACATTTTAGACAGATGACATTCAAACACACATCCTTTAAAACTTTTTGTGCACTGTGATGCTAATTCTGTCTAAAATGTGTCTTCTGTGTGTTTTCTGCAGTACTCTGGATTCCAGCAGACAGCAGAGAAGTGCTTTGTGTGTGGACACCTCATCATGGAGATGGTATGAGAGTTCATTGTCTCTTATTACTGTTTCTGTGTTTCAAATATCAAAGTTGTTTATTCAACAAACAAATTAACGCCCACACTCCAGCAGTGTCATTGTTTTTCTGACCTAGCCTCCTTTGGTTTTATTACTGAGGTGCTTTGTTTCCAAGGCAATCTGTGATTAATCTAGAAAGGACGGTGTAAGTCTACAATCCAGTACCTGCTTCAGATTTTCCGTCAGTTTGTGTCTAATCGATTGTTATGTTTGTTTATGTAGATCCTGCAGGCTCTGGGGAAGTCCTATCACCCAGGCTGTTTTCGCTGTGTGGTGTGTAAGGAGGGATTGGATGGAGTTCCTTTCACTGTCGACATGGAGAACAACATCTACTGTGTTAAAGACTACCACACGTGAGTGTTTCAGACACAATCAAAACAGGCACTGCATTTTCAGACTATGAAACACATCTCACAAACACAAAAGCATTAACCCTTAGGACACGAGCTACAGAAATACTTGCCGGAGGTGCACTTGTACGGAATTTCCCCAGGTTTGTGCTGGTGCTCGAGGTGTCAGCATCATTAAAATAATATTTGATTTGCTTGACATAGGGACACCAAACAAAGCTCCGTCTGACACGTTGAACACCAGCACAAACCAGGGGAACTTCCCTATAAGGAGTTGTTTTGCTGTATGACGATGATTTATCATTAGTTGTGCTTCCGTCACGGATCTGTACTCTCATGTTCTAAGGGTTCAAAAACTAGCATATAGAATTAAGTAAATAACAAAAAAATTATTAAGTGAGTTATGGAATCATCAAGTACATGATGACTACTGTGATGATGGTGACAAATTGAAACGTTTTCTGCCCTCTCCACAGTGTTTTTGCCCCAAAATGTGCCTCCTGTAGCCAACCCATCCTCCCAGCTGAGGTGAGGACTTTACATACACATTTTCCCTGTACATTATCTTTCGTATTACTCACTGTTCAGTCACTGACTGTGTGTGTGTGTGTGTGTGTGTTTGTGTGTGTTTGTGATTGTGTATGTGTGTGTATGTGTGTGTGTGTGTGTGTGTGTGTGTGTGTGTGTGTGTGTGTGTTTCCAGGGCTCGGAGGAGACCATACGTGTTGTGTCCATGGACAAAGACTACCATGTGGAATGTTATCATTGTGAGGTAAGAGGGCAAGATGTGTATTCTCACCACAGTCATATCTTAAATGCATAGTTTCCAGATTTAGGGCTCGGAAAAACTGCCCATTTTTTATAAATCGCCTACTACTTTCATAATCGGGACTGATTTACATTAGTTACTAATAATAAGTTCTAATAACTGAATAATAAACCTGGGGAAACACAACATACCCTTATTAATTATGGTATTGAAATATTGATGTCTAGTTAAAAATACATATATGATATAAAAAATAATCCAGTCAAAGTAACTTTTCAGTTTTTCACACTGAAAAGCATAGTTGGTGGCTGTATTGCACTTTAAAGCTGGTTGTCATCTGCCATAAAACAGAAAAATATTATGATTATGCATTAATAAGCAGTAAAATGTAAAATAGAACCTATATAAAGGAAAGGAAATGCAGGATTGGCTGGTGCATGTCATGGTGAAGCCATCACTCATATTTTGAGTCTAATTTATTTGCCAAAAATTAGACAAAAGGCACAAGAACTCATACCATTTGATAGTATTTTCTCTAGATAAAGTGAAATTGTGATATCTTATCAGCCCTAGCCTGTTATCTGGTTTAAGACTTGGACTAAATTACAAAGGGAATGGAGTTTGGCTGTCAAATTTGCTTTGAGATCTATAAGGCCTCATTTACACTGCAGGTCTTGATGCTCAATTCTGATTTGTTGCCTACATCCGATTTTTTCGGACCTTCTGTTTACACGTTTTTTAATTGTGACCCATATCCGATTCGCTTGTTTACACTTGCTAGAGCAAAGGGGGGTTGTTACACCACACAGAAGCCAAGAAGGATAAATGTGAAATATGCTTAATGCTAGCCCTGCAATTCGCCAAATAACACCATGAGTCGTAGAAGAAGGAAAAGGGCGATTATTGCAGGCTGCACATATACTTCAGTTATTACGGCCGCGACCATTCAGAGTAACATCTGGGTGCGTGAGAGATCTCAGGATTGGTGGGAGAATATTGTGGCGGGCTTTAGCGAGGACCAGTGGGTCCGAAATTTTAGAATGAGCCAACTTTCGATTTGCTGTGTCAACGTTTGTCCACATTCCTCTCTTACAACGACATGATATTTCGCCAGCCGTCCCTCTGCAGATGCGCTTCGGGGTCGCCCTCTGGTGGCTTTAACGCCCTCTGGTGGCTTTAAATCAACAACTTTAACTATCGCACAGTTAATGACATACAGAACGCTACGCCTTGGAAATTCCGATCTGCCTGTTTACATGACAGTCGCATTGACACATATCTGATTTATATCCGATTTATTTCCACATATGAACGAGGCCTGGAACCGATCTCAAAATATTGGAATGCATGCGTTTTTTCCCTGTTTACATTGCCATGGGCCAGATCTGATCTGTGTCACATATGAGCAAAAAATCGGAATTGGGTCACATTTAACTGACAGTGTAAACTAGGCCTAAGAGTAGACCTAACCTGTCTTGGTGAAACTTGTCTATACGTTATGATCTGTGTGTATAAGCAGGGTAGGGATTGCAAGTGCTGCAGTCAATACATTTTTAGCTGATCGTACTCTTTGTTTGAATGGTGTTTAATATCAAGAACCACATTACATATTTTAGCTTCAGAAAATATATTTTCAATTCATATGTGTAGAAATGACTTTTTTACTAGAAATATTATGGTGGCAGAACCACTGTTACTTCTTTGAGGACAAAAATACTCCTTCCCACAACTAATTTCATTAAAATGCCTTTTCTTGGTAAATATGGATTACACCTTCTCTAAATGTAAAGTTATTTGGTTACATTAATTTTCATCTTTCCTTCCATGTTTAAAATTATTATGCCTAGAACTGTGTCACTATGACAACAGCTGAGGTCTCACATCTTCGTGTGTGTGTGTATGTGTGTTTGTTTGTGTGTGTGTTGTCTAATGCAGGACTGCGGCCTGCAGCTGACTGACGAGGAGGGTCACCGCTGTTACCCCCTGGATGGTCACCTGCTGTGCCACACCTGCCACCTGCACAGATTAAAACCACCAGGTCCCACCCAGCCACCACCCAGCTACCCGCTTCACGTCACCGAGCTGTGAAAACACACATAAACACACACACGCGTGTCAATGATGAGGGACAACAATTTCTCTCCTCCTAAAATGGCTGTGTTGCTGCTCGAAGCATCCATCACCTCCTCGGAAGCAACTGAATGTAAAAGAACGGTGTGAACGGTGGCTCTCTCCATGGGTTACTGTGTGTGTTCGCTGTCTTCTTCCCTCTGCCCTCGCTAATTTAATCTCTTTTCTCAAGCTTGAACCCTGCAGCCTGGCCTGGACTGATATACAATTGAAGATAATTGTTTTAGAGGACAGCTCAGGTGGTGTAGAGGTTCCGTCACTGTGAGACCAGCTTGTGACCATTGGGGGCCAGTGTGGGGGCAGCGGGAGCCAATGGAGAACCAGCCAGGCATAGGACCAATACCAGGACATTGTGAGGACAATGAAGGGCCAGAGTGGTGCCAGTGTGGGGCCAACAGTGTGCCAATTCAGGAACAATGCAGAACCATTTCGGGACCAAAATGGGGACAGCTCAAGGCCATCATGAGTACAACACAAAGCCACCGTCGTGGGGCCAGTGAAAGATCAACCTGGAACCAATACCAGTCCAGCACGACAGAGTCCATTCTACATTCCATTACACTGGCATGACCGCAGACCAGAGCTCCGGCACATTCCACTGCCACCCAGAATATCTTGACTACAGGGCGAACCACCACACAGCCCTGTTCCGAGAGAGTGAGAAAGAAGACTAGGGAAATGTAACATTAAAAGCCTTGGAAGTGACCTTTCACTGAGAATCTCGCACTTATCAATTATTTCACTCATTGCCTTCAAGTTGCACCATTGAGCTTTTTCTTATGTGTGAGTGTTCCTCACCACGAACGCCTCATGTATGTGTGCCAGGCCAGCAGCCGCTGTTGTGTCAGTACACGTTCCATAAGTTGCTAGAACATCACACTTGAAAGAGACTAACACACACACCTTACACGCACACATTTTTACGCTCATCATCACAGAAGTATAGCTGCATGTTTGCTGTTCATATCCAGCTCTGTATCTCACTGGCAATTTATACAGAGGAACTATTCCATATTTTTCTAATTTTTCTAACGTTTAAACATCTGTGTTATTGTGTTCTGACATCAGCATCGACATATGAGTGCCTCTACGTGTCTAAGTGAGAGTGTGTGTTTCTGAGAGCAGGGATAGATTGTGTTTCCAGACACTGGCTTGTCTGGCAGGTCTTGCTGTGCAGAGCTGTTTGGGATCAGAAGCAGAGCAGAGAGAAGAGCTGTTACACTGTTTTGGGTTTTTTTTGAGGGTTTTTTGAGGGTGTTTTGAATGAAGGAGAGCTCCGATGTTGGATGATTCTGTCGAAGCCTGAAGGTGCTGGACTCACTTGGGCTCCTCAGAGACTTCCCACATGGGTGTACATGGGTCGAAACAGGACATAGAACAAAATTGATAACCAAAAAGTAAGTATTTTTCAGAGAATGTGATCAAAACAGAAACTAAAATGTTGTTAACTGCCAAACAAAAGCTCCATCTCCGTACCAAGTTTTTTAAATGGTTTTTACGTATTTTAATGCACCAATAACTGACGTAGGACGTGGATACAGAATTTTTCTTTCACAAGCATCGACTTTTTAAAAGCTTGCCGAAGTTTGTTGTTACCTGAGAATATGCAAACCTACATTGAAAATGTTTATTTATGCATAACTTTGTGACAAAGATTTGGATTAAAATTAAAGAAAAAATTCAAATAGAGTGTCAGGGGATTATGGGCAGGTCAGGAAAAAGAGATGGAAGCATGTAAAATATGTTTTTATCGTTAAATCAAAACTTATGCAAAACGTCATTTTTGTGCTTTTGTGAAGGAAATACAAACAGTTTTTGTGCAGTTTGTTGAAAATGAGCTGCTGGGCAGCAACTATCACATGTTTGTGAAGCATTTCATTTGGGACAAAATACAAATCTGAAAATATTTTGACTTCGTTAAACAACATTCTCTGTCCTGTCGTGTGTGAAAGTTTGTGCGCCCTTGATCTAGGTGCAAAAATGTACACATCCTTTTCAGGCACACTTCCGCACATTTTAATACACTAATACTATTTATTTGCTGAATTTAACATATTGGGGTGGGAATTAAACACAAAATGTGGTTTGAGCAGAAGCTAGGCCCCGTTTTCATTACCTTTCCCCAATATGTTAAAATCGGAAAAGAAATAGAGTTTTGCTAAAATTAGCAGAAAAATATTCAAGTGTATATTCTAATATTTACTTACATACACTAAGAAAATCAACAAAACACAATTTTTGCGTGGTGTGTTTGTTACATATGACCGCATGACACATAACACAACACCAGGATCGAAAAGTTTATGGTATTGCAAGAGAAGAGCAGATAAATTGCTGCTTTTAGGCCACGTTCACAAGGATTTTTGCTGGTGACTGACAGCAGACACCAACTCTGGGGAAAAAGATTACAGATTAATAGCTTGACAATTTGGGTCCAAGCTGTTAGTGTGGAAGCCAGAGGCTGCAGAGTTGCGGAAAACCTCCCTAAACCTGGATGAAGAAACCTTGTGAGGAACCAAGACTGAAAAAGGGTATATTTTACACAAACGGAAAGAATATAACTCAGTTTCAAGTGACGTATTTGACTTTTTTGTCCCCACAACAAACACACAAGGGCCACAGTTATTTCCCCAACTGGGCACACCTTGTGAAATACAGGGGGTCCTCACGTAACGACTCCGTTGTGTTCCTAAGACAGTGATGAAACCCAAGGTTACTAATTTATTGTAACACAGTTTAAAAACCCTAATCTAGAACATAAAAACTCAACTAAGACACAGGAAAACGAAAAAGGACATAAATATACCGTACTGTACTGGGAGTCCTCACTCAACACTCCGTGCTACTGCATATACTTCCACCGCGCTCAACCAAACTAGTTCGCCCACAGAGTCCCGAAGTATAATGCTAACGGCGTAAGCCAAAACACTCATGTCTCAGTTTAAGGGAGTGAGTGTCGTAAATTTGAAATGTCATATGACGAGACTTTCATAATCTGAGGACCCCCTGTGTGTGTGTGTGTGTGTGTGTGTGTGTGTGTGTGTGTGAGAGAGAGAGAATATGTGATGTATATGTTAATGCTGGGCAACTAATCCAATTTTTTATCACGATTAATCGCAGCGTTTTTGCACTTAATCGCAAGTAATTGCATAGTTATATGCAAAATTAAATAATTCAATAGTAGTGTGTTGTTTCTTGTAAATCTCAACTTAAACATCAATCTTATCAAATCACATATAAAACCAAAGCTATTGCCACAATTCATTCATGTTTTATCAAGTTTGTAATAGAGTCCAGTGTCCAGAGCATTATAGCAGCTGTAAATGGGGAGCAACTCCATTTTACAATTTATGTATCTGAACACAGTGTTATTAAAGTCTATTTTGGAGTAATGGTCATATATATATATATGTACATATATACTATAATGATACACCTCACCCCCGCGAAAACCAGTCCACATGTGCATCACTTTAGTGAAAGCACAGAACTTTCAAAATAAAAGGATTTTTTAAAAACCTGCATTAACAAGAAATAATTGCTGGCGTTAATTAAATAATGCATTAACGTGACCACACATATCACACGCATGCACGTGCACACACACACACACACATCTACACAGCTGAGCTGAGCTGAGCTCTGATATCAATAGTTGCAGAAGCAGATTCAGTGATTGCATCTTCCCATCCTGAGCTTGTTCATTCTGACCCATTCTCTGTATTTGGACACGCCCAACATGTCGTCCAGCTTCAGTTGGTCCACCAGTGTTGTAGGAGAGTGGCTGACAGGTCTTTTTGCAATATTTTCTGAAAAACATTTTGGTTACAAGCTTTAGATTTGAGTGAGTCTTTTGCTCACAAGACTTCATCCCTAGACATATTGGTGCCTCTTTTTTAAAAATGTTCTTTTCTATTTGTTTTTGCTAATATCAGAGTGTCTTGTGAACGTGGCCTTGAAGGGCTAAAATAGTACCGTTGATTTTTTTCAGGAAAGTTTATACAGACAAAAATAACAATTATAACCATAAACAGTGATCTACGCTCCAAAATGAGGTTTTCACTCTGGCTAGAATTTGATTGCGTTCTGTGAAAAATACTGAGGTTTTCCTTTCAGTTGTTATTGGTTAAACTTTTCTAATCTCAGATGGTTTGGTTGGTATGTGTGTGTGTGTGTGTGTGTGTGTTGGACAAGCAACTCCTCATGCTTTAGTGGCAGGGCCACTTATTGCCTCTGTGCCTGTTTGCTATCTTGGTGTGTGTGTGTCTCTGTGTAAGTGCTATGGGCAACCTTGAAGCCACAAACTGAGCAACACGGCTCCTCTCAACTCACAGTTGTGTGTGTTTGGCGTGTGGGTGGTCTCAACATAAACACACATTAGTGGTTCCTGCTGTAATACTACTGAGTTGAATCGTGCATTGAGAAATGGAGGAAATGTCGATGCTTCAGTCAGTCCTGACCTCCAATATCCCCGCTTATAACACAGATGGATTTCAAGCAGGTTTTGGCTGCTCTTCCATGGAGGACAGTGTTTTGGGTTTTGTTCCCTAATGAATGACACATTTTTAAGGAAATATAAATACGACCACAATGAACTCCCTGATTCCTTCCCTGACAGGCCGAAATGTAATGATCGCAAGAAGTGCTATTGACTCCCGATGTCTTAATACACCTTTAAAATGTACTACTATTTCATAGAAGGCAGGTAGACTCCCTGTAAATAAGCAGCGTTAGCTTTTGTATTATTGTTTTCTGCTTCTGTTGGAAATGGCAGTGAGTTGTAGCCTCGTTTCTCATGTAGTCCTCTCAGAAAGCACATCTCGCCTTCTGTCGTCTCACCTTTTTTTTTGTATGTTTTGATTTCCTAGATATTTCATAAATAAAAAGGAAAGTAGATTTATTTATCTAAACATGAAAAGTTTAAAGTTATTTAATGTATTAAAAGTTGGGACGTATCATTTAACTGTAGATGATATAATCTGCTTTTTCAATAAAGTGGTTTTGTAGTTACATGTCGCTTGGTTTTTTGGGGGGGTTTTGAGTGAAAATTAAACGTGAGGTTTCACACAGAACTTGGAAATGAGGCCTTGATGTTATAAACCGGATCGGATTCCTTTGGGTGTTGTAGAAATGATTTTAAAGGAGTTTTGAACAGAAATCATTCAGTTTGCTTAACAGGAATAGAAAACAAACCCAAAATAGAACAAAATAAAAATACATACAAAATCTACAAAAGAAACAAAGTGCAGTAGAAGTGCAGATATTTAAAGAAATGCAGGAGAATAGTGCAGTTTTAGCAGCTTTTTAAAGCTTTAGTTGGTTCAGATCTGATATGTGATGCGCAGTTGTGTTCTAGCAGTGAGAGACTAAACACAACTTCTCCAGGTTTAGTTTCAGCTCTGATCCTCACTAGCTGAGCAGCTCCTGCAGATCTAAGAGGCTTACCAGGATTACATGTATCAAACATATCAGAGATTTTTTAGGGCCCAAACCATTGACTGACATGTACACAATGAGAAATGCCTTGAAATTAATTCTGTTCTGAACTGGGAGCCAGTGCAAGGACATGAGAATCGGATTAACCATTGCTGGAAACAAGAGCTAGTCCTGGAAGCCCATGCAAACATCGCTTACTGAGGACCATCAGCCACCCTTGACTGGGCAATGAACCCACAGCCTTCCTGCTGTGAGGCAACATCACCAAACTCTTGCAAGAATATAAGTTCTGCACTTATGAAAGTGAACACAAAAAGTGGGCCCTCATACAGACCCCTGGGGATTTAAGAGAGAAATACAAAGCACGATTTCTAAATACAAAGCTTGCAACAGATGAAAGTTGTTCTTTTTTTCTCATTATTAGGCCTCTGAGATGTCCAGCGACGAGAAATCCCCGACTCCCCTAAGTCTTCTCTGTGCCATCACTGAGATCACAGTGTTTAGTCAACAATGCTATCGCCGCACATCAGAGCGCTCTCCGTTACGGGACAGTAATCAGGACCCTGCACGCAAATGCCCCCGCCCCACCCCAACGGTCCCAGAGTGAGGGTGAGCTGCCCATCCTGCCCTGATGCCAGATAAGCGCCGTCCCAGAGGTATCGCCTGAACCACCACAATCTTCCGCTGGAATGTTCTTGGCTGGGACCCCAGAACTGAAATTAGAATTGGAACCGGAACTGAAATATCTGTGACCAGTTCTGAGCTCCAGCACAAACATTCTGACGCAGCATGAGGATTCTGGTGAGCTACATTCCCAGAGCAGTGTGCGTTGGTTCTACTGTGTATTATGTGAACAAAAGTACTCCAAAGAATTTTTGAAATTTTGGCGTCCTTAAATGGTCAAAATGTAAACAAGGGTCAGCTGGTGGTCTGGTGGTTAGAGAGTTGCCCCTG
>JBBMFX010000017.1:14400051-14413695 GCA_037832545.1 Rhabdalestes septentrionalis
TTCAATTTTAATCCCACTTCCAGTCCCTGAGTCTTTCTCCTCCCACCCTTCCCTCACTGAAAGTCGTTAGTACTCCCAGTTTAAGAACTGCAGGTTGTCGTGCAGGAAACACAAACATCCTGCATTTTCTCCTGTGAGCCAACTCCTCTTCTAGTAATAGATCATTCCAATCTCACTGAATACTCTCTCACTGGGAACAGAGGCTGGGGCCACGCGTTCCACAGCAACAATAATACTGGGCTGCCTACAGAGGTGCTGGTCTGTAAATCGGCCTAGCGCACTTGGATATCGGCCGATGCCGATACAGTAAAAAATGCCAAATATCGGCCCGATATATCGGTCAACCTCTATTCTGAAGGTTTCAATATTCAAACGAGCCTCTAACCAATTACAGTAGATGGGTGGAACTGCTGTTTTCAGTGTGAGTTTGTTTTTTTTTAAAGCTTTTTTAGTAGCTTTATTTGCATTCTTTTTTTGTGAAAGATATCACACTCATGGTATGTAGTAAAATCGGAATACTGATATTTTGTCTGCATTACACAGACTAGACACAAATTTGTTATAACCGTATTGCCGCATATTGTGTAGGACTCCTTGTGCCACCAAAACAGCTCAAGGCATAGACGCTACAAGACCTCTAAAGGTCCTATTGCTCTGCACCAGCAGATCCTTTAAGTCCTGTTGTGAGTTGGGTCCTCCATGGATCAGATCGGATTAGGTTGTCCAGCATGTCCCACAGATGCTTGATCAGATCTTGAGTCAAAGGCTCAATCTCTTCATGATGTTCCTCAGTGTTTGCAGTGTGCGGAGCATCATCCTGCTGAAAAAAGACACCATTAGGTGACAGAATCTTCATGCAGGTGTGAACTTTGTCTAGAGTGTACTATGGGTGTCCAAGTAATGTCCACAAGGATCCAGGGTTGCTTAGCTGATCATTACCCACAGTGCCACACTGCCTCTTCCCCACATGCCTGGCAGTCTCAGTCGGTAGAGCATGAGACTCTTAATCTTGTGTGTAGGTTTGTGTCCCATGTGGGCACTTCATCACTTTTTGGGGCAGCTGGTGGTGAAGGAGTTTTCCGGTTGACCACAAGGTTGTGGGTTTGAATCCCAGGAATGCTAGTGACACCACTGAAGTACCGCCCCCACACACTGCTCACCGGGTGCTGTGTTCCTGGCTGCCCCTCTTGGTGAATTGATTAAATACAGAGGAAGAATTTTGCACGGTTCACACTGCAGTGGCGTGTTCATGGCTCAGTTGTTTCCTGTCAGTATTAAAGTTCAGTATTGGCATGTGGATTTTTTACACTAGTAAATCAAGCCAGTGAAGAATTTGTCTCTAAGGTCATCTGAACTTGTGGTAAAAATGTATATTCAAAGATCACTTGCACAAGTCTAATGAGCATGTTTTGCCTTTGGCCTTCATCTGCACAGGTATATTTATCTTTATCTGTTTTTAGAGCAGCCCTGCCGGTGCCCCCGCATTGGCTTTTAATCCACAGGATTTACAGACGGGTTCCTTTCCTCACTGGGCCTCTCTGACATGCCCCCTTTTTTCTGAAAGGAGCAGGAGAGCGAGGTGCGAAGGTGGGGACATTTGCTTTTGATTGGAGAAAAGAAGTCACAAAAGAAGCTCTTCCCAAAATCCTGCAGACGAACATTGCAGTCAGACAGAGCAAACACATCATTTGTTTACACTGCTGTTGGAAGAGAGATTGCTCTTTACCGTCACCTCCACCTCTTTCACACACACACGCGCACGCACACACACACACACACACTGGAAGGCTTTGGGATTTCCTGTGCATGAGAACTTTTTCAGGGGAAGACTGCATGTGTCTGATAAAAAAAAAATCCCCTCTGTTAAAACTTTGTAAAGCAGTTTGTTCATTTTAAATTTATGTCTGTGTAATTGCAGAACGTGAAGAAAAGATATGTTTCTGTAATCAACTTTGGTAAATATGTAACTTCCAACCTGCTTTGATTTGATAATTTCAGTGTATTTTCAGTTGGAAATATTTTTCTGAACAACAAGTCTAAAGAAAGTTATAAAGTAAACCAGATGCGTGCAGAACCTTTTTCAAAAGGTATAAGAACCTCAGTGTTACGTGAAGATTCTTGTATTGTCTTTTAAAGTTAGATTAAACAGAAGTTCCACTCACTCACATCTGAAGATATTGTATTGCTCAAGGCCAAGCCGATGCAGCCACACTTATTTTTCTCATTTTCTTCAGTATTGAATTTTGGCAAAACACTGAAATGTTTATTGTGTGTGTACTTCGATTTATAATTGGTTAATCAAGAGCAGAGTATTGACCACTTAAAAATTCAGGTTTTGTCGCTGGGTTACCCTCGTAATACATGGGGTGAGATGAGTTGTGGGGCGAGTTGCCTTGACCGTGTATATGGGAGAGAGTGTCTCTGTGAGCATGTGACGTCACGAGTATGGTAGACAGAGTACAACAAAACATAGAGCATCAAATCAACTACACACTCAAAGTTGACTTTTTATTGCAGGAATGCAGTCTAGTTTGTTTTATGTTTTTATTTTTGTGTAGCTATTTAAAAACCCTTACACTTGCTCCTCGCTCACTCTCTCTGTCTGTCTCTGTCTCATTCTCGCTCTCACACTCGCGCGCACGCTCTCTCTCTCACACACACACACACACACACACTGTTTGTGAAAGGAAGAGATTTGGAGGTCAGTTGAGTGCCGGGAGCAAACAGAGTTGGGTTGTGGAATGTTTTTACGGTTGATAAACGTGGAGAGCAACGTGAGTTCATTGTGTTTCTCCCGTCACACAGCGACTGAGTGAAGGGCTACAGTCGTCCAGACACATCCTGAGTTTTTTTTTAAATTATTATTAAACCCTCACTTTCCTCTTTCCCTCCCCCGTTGTCTCATGCCTCATCCCCAGCTTTCACCCTGATTCACACAGACCCGTCTGCCTCGTATCGTATCGCACACCCATCCTGTGAGGGCACTGACCGTGAGGGCTGTTTTCCGCAGAGGCGAGCTGATGTCCGTTTTCCCGTGACTGTGTTGGATCACTCCGGAAACAAAATGAGCAACATCTACACCAGTGCTAAGACATGTTTGCTGTGTGATGTTTGCTGAGTTTGTCCCACATTGGAGATTTGAGGCCGACGCCTCCGGAAGTAGCAATGTTTTATGACTGGAAACGGACGTTTTTGTTATTAAAATACGCGTATTGTCATTGTATTTCCAATGAGAGTTTCTAATATGGATAATATCTGAAGGTGCTCTCATAAGCTCATATGTTTTTAAAAGGCACCAAAAACTTGATGCATTACCTTTTTTTTATAGATCACATGCCATTTGAGAACTCTGGATCGTTTGAATTTGATCAATTCTGAGTCTGCTTATCGATTCTTGTCCATTTACATAACAAACGTTTTTGGATAATGAAAAATTTATTTTTTTCTTAAAATTCAGAATGTCCCAGCAGGACTGGGAGGTAAATGCTAACATATTTGTTAAATAAATATAAATACGCTGATTGAGGTTTTCACCTAAAACTGGTCCAGATGCCCGCAAATGTCCTTGGGATGTAGTGTTTAGGAATCGATGAGAAAAAAATCTGGTTTCCAGTTTTTCTTGTTATCAGTTTAAACTCCTTTCAGTTTCCAACCCTTTTTCCAACCCCCTTTCCAACACTTTAAGTAGCTTTTAACATAATGCTTTACACTGGCATTAGCTTAAACCTATGCATAATTCAGCTTTTACTACTTTTTTAGCCACATATTATTTTCCATTCACTCCATTTTCATAGATTGATTGGAGCCAAATGTAAAAAAGTCCCTGGTTTAGTATGTTGTTTGCTGCAGCTCTTTTATGAACTTGTAACTGTGGAGCTGAAACAGGTCTTGGCTGATTAATATGTATTCAATTTTTGAAGCTTGAGTATAAGTTGCAGTGCTGAATGGAGCAGTGTAGCATTTTTATTTCCAACCATGCAAATTCACTGGTGCGGTTTTGCATGGTGACATAAGTCCGGCTGTGGCAGAAACAGTCTGAAAGCTTGTATTGTGATTTCCTGCAGTACAATCCTTCCCTGTTTCTAAACAATGCTGTTCTTGGTCAGCACTTGCAGTGGTCCGGTCCCATCCTATCCTGTTGTTCCCGGATTGAAACGTGGCACACTGTGGTGATGGTCTCTGTCTAGCACTGCCAGCTCTGGGCTTTGACGTTACTTGTTCACTGATGTCCTTTTAAACTCGACAAAATTCATTCTCATTTTAAAAGAGTGGGGAAGATGTATGTGGGTCTCCCATTTGCAAAACCACAGAACATCTTTTTAAGCCTTGACATAAAACTACCAACATTTGAATTAAGTTTTATTCCAACAAGTGTCTGTTGTCAAAGTTTGCTTTTGTCTGTTTTGTAAATTTTTATGTCATTTTGATCTTGATACCGCAAACTAGGGCTCAGTTCAGTTCAGTGCCTTCCAGGCCCCTCACACTTGTTTAAGTGTGTTTAGAAGCGTCTGTATGGGTTTATGTTAGTCTTATGGAAGGCTCAAATGGGTTTTGTGCAGCCCCAAATCTGAGTGGAATTTAACAGTGTTGAATGCATCAGTACAGGATGCAATTCAGAAGTATAACACAAGCCAGAGTTTTGGGCTTACCCTCAGATATAAAATTAAACAATGTGCTTCTTTCTCATCAATTTATTATGTAAGAAAAAATGGAAATAATTTAAATAAACATACAAACTAATTTTAGTGTATATATGTTATCTCAATATGTAATAATGTATCTGAGGAATCGTGTAGTGTAAATTATAGACACCCCAGCAGTAAATGTAGTGCATCAGGAAGAAAATGTTAAAGATCTTATATGACCATGATGTATTATTTCACTCACACACACTCATTCTTTCCCTCTTTCTTTCTCTCTATCTCTCTCTTTTTCAGGAAGTGACCACGAGGCCTTACAGACGTACCGTGCTTTTGTGTCATTCCGCTATCGCAGAGGATCCTGAACTTGCAAATACGTTTTGCTTTCATTTGTGAGAAATTACTACCTCAGGCGCTTTGTGGAGGAGCTCTAAACAAGGATCTGGAGTTATTTCCCAGCAGCTGAATTTTATCTTCTCTCTCTCTCTTTCTCTCTCTCTTTCTCTCTGTCTGTCTGTCTCTGTCTCTCTTTCTCTTATCTCTGTCTCTTGTCTCTTCACACCCAGCTCACTCTGACAGACTGGATCTGTCAGCCTAGTGGACGCCAGCGCCAGCTTGCATACGTTCAGTCTGTGCCAAGGCATCACTGTCCAAGGACCTGTACATTCATTTTTGCTTCTTACTGTTGACCAGTGGCCCATTATTATTATTAATAGTAGTAGTAGTCGTAGTATTATTAATATTATTATAATTCTTCTTCCCACATACAATTGTCATAATTTTTTCCCCACCGCTTTTTAAGATTTTTTTCAATTTTATATATAACCACAAAAAAACTGCAAACTCTACAGCACGAAGGATTTCTCTGCTTCGGTTTGAAGGATACCTGCACTTTTGGAATTTCCACAGAAAAGTGTGAAGCGGATCAGCATCGTTATTTTTTCAAGCCACTTTTGAACTGGTTTGTATTTCTTGTGGGATTTTTTTCCTTTGTTTGCCTGAAACAAGTTACAGCAGGGCTGAGTGCTCGTTTCACTTAGGAATAAAACTCACAGCACCTTATTGTCTTTTTTGTTTTTTCTGTCTCTTCTTTGCTACGAAGGAATACGGACATGACTCTCTGGCTCATGGAGCCTTTAAGCTACCATTTTACTTGATTTGGAAAGTCCAGGCTTGTTTTGTAGAGCTCTTGATTTGAAGAAGTGAAGCAAAGGTGTAAGGGCAGCCCTCGCCAAGCCTGCGCTCAGAAAAGGCACTTCACGGGTGCGTCCGACACTTATGTATTGTTGCAGCGCACAAGAAAGTAAAATGGACTACAAGCGGCGCTTCTTGCTTGGCGGGTCCAAGCAGAAAGTGCAGCAGCAGCACCAGCAGTACCCAGCCATGCCCGAGCTGAGCCGCACCCTCAGCGCCCCTCTTGGGACGTCCTGCTCCGCCCCATCCCCCCTGGCGCCCGTCGGCTCCTCCCCCTCCAGCTGCCACGACTCCTCGGGTGCCAACACCACTACGGCCATTGCAGACATCCAGCAGGGCATCTCAAAGTACCTGGATGCGTTGAACGTCTTCTGCCGTGCCAGCGCCTTCCTAACTGAGCTCTTCGGCAGCGTTTTCCGGAACTCGCGCTACTCTAAAGCCGCCATGCAGCTCAAGGACGTGCAAGAGCACGTGATGGAGGCGGCCAGCAGACTCACCGCGGCAATAAAGCCAGAGATCGCCAAGATGCTGATGGAGCTGAGCGCCGGCGCTGCCAACTTTAAAGACCAGAATGACTTCAGCCTGCAGGACGTAGAGGTACGTCAGCACTGACTTTAACTCTTATAACCCTGAGGATGTTTTTTTTTCACATTACTGGTCCTATTTATAATATTATATTTTATTTAAATATTACATTTAGATGGTTGAAAAATGATTTTCAGAAGCAAACTATGTACAGATATATAATCACAAGTAATTCTTTTCCAGGTATTCTTTTACGTACAGTTTCTAGTAATTGTCAGCTCTCCATAACATGAAAACGGCACTTTTGAGTACAACATCTAATTGACATACATTCATAGACCATGCAGGAATATAAAAACTAAATAAAGTAAACTGGTTTTTCAAATTTATTTTTATTCTTTTCATTCTTGGGTTTTAAAATGAATCAATCTAGGGTCATTACCTCATGAAAATTTGTCCAGGCCTCTGGGACTCTATTCCAATGAGGCTGAAGGGTTACTCATGTGGATGTTACTGAGCAAATTACTGTTCAAAAAACGTTTTGGTTTATGTTTTACTTTGACAGGCTGAAAAGTGCCTTAAGATAGGAGCCAACCACTCAGCGTTCAGCACCACCAGTATACTGATCACCTCCTGATCATCTGGAACCATCTACTCCTGTTTTTTCACTGGTTCAGGACTTAGATGCTTGAATGATTCACACGTTGGTCACTGTGTGGCTTAACAAATAAAAGTTTCTGATGGAAAAGACTGGGCAAGACTGGGCTTTAAAAGTCCTTCAGGAAGCCTGGCAAACTGTTCAAGACATTAAATTTTAAAAGCCACATTGCCCCTATGCTTCTTGGGCGTTACATTTAGTATTTTGACTATGGGATAAACAAATCGTATCATTTTTTCCCTCCACAAGTCTTTGCAGCTCTTTCCGAGAGGTATTCTTGAAGTTGTTTAGGTTTCAGGTCTCTGGCCTGATTTGATGGTGAGAAAGCCATGTGAGCTTTGCAGAGGAATTCCTCCTTTGACTGCTGTGGGATATTTTGGGAGCTCTGCTGTTGTTCCTCTTTCAGAGAACGATCCGGGCACTCGTTCCTGAGGTTCGCTTTGCTCCCAAAGCAGGACAAACCAAAGTTGAGTATTTTCTGCTAGAGAGAAGGCAAATAAACCCAAAATGGTCCTTTATGAGCGGAGGAGTGCCATGCCCTGGTGGATGTGGTCATTTGTGTAGCAGGAAGGCCGCACGCCACAATCTGTAAATGGGACGTCCTGCAGAGTGGAGCTGGAGGCTGCCAGTGGAACCTGTTGGTTTTGAATTTTAAAGGACAGATTGGATCCAAGCTCCAAATTCTTTCCTTTAGAACTGGTTGCGGTTAAATTTTTTCACATATTAACTGTTTAAACTTGTTTGTGAAAGCAAATGCAAATGTCTTAGGGCTGCAATGAATACAGTTTAGAACTTTTTAGTGCATAAACATTGTATAGCATACAGGATAAGTAACACTCATGTTTGTCTTAATAAATCGCCATCACCACTCACAAATCAAATGACAAAATATTGTTTTAGTTGCACTTTTAGGTCTTATTTGCTCACTTGAATCCAGCATTTAAAGGTGGTCTTGGTTGAAGCCCATTTTCAGTGATTCAGTAATCTGTTAGAATCTTGTCTTTGTTCTTATGACTTTTAAAATGAGTCTGTGCTGGTTTTGTTCTGGGAATTCTGGAAATCCCATCCCCCATTACTTTTTTCCCTACAAGTTTAGGCTGCGTGAAAAACAAACCACATGGTATTTTTTAATCTGACTTCTAGCCACTGACTGCTTTGTGTGTCTCAACTGCCAAAAAAGAATAAAAATGTCACACTTTATTAGCTGGCCATCTACTGCACTCTGTAGCAGACCTTAGGAAATAAGTTCCAGCCAGACAGAACACACACAAAAACACACACACAATGATACAGTTCAGATTCTTATTTCAAGGTGTCCTGTTGTTGTTAATTATAGTTTTTTGCTTTTGTCTGAGGGAAGCTGCTTCTCTGTGAGTATCTTGTTGCTGTGTAAGGGAGGTGTAGGCTTTCGATGGTGTTGTGCTGTCGGCAGGTTCAAAGAAGGCTGGGTTTCCCCCACCTCTACAGGGACATCTGATACTGCTCTTTCTTGAATGAAGTGATGCCATTATGTGCATCCCAGCATAAATATGTTACATAATTAGGTCACACTATAATTAGGCTTCTGGATTCTGGTCTACTACAACTTTCTCCAGGCCACATGTTCAGTTGGTCAGCCAGAACATGTTGGATTCTCTCTGGCAGCACAGACTTGAAAGACTTAAACTGAGATGCCGCTAATGTTTGCTTTGCCTTTTGCCTTAATTTAACATAATGAGCTTTTGCATATTTAGATCAGGTACAGTAAACACGCAGCCTTTTTGTCTGCCCAAGATGTACAGACTTCTCTCTAGACACGTTGTTTACATGGCCACTGAGTTCAAGCTTGATTAGTACTGTAGGTCTTTTTTAATGACTACAGGAGTATGACTGGTTAGAGTGAGAGGAAACCACAGATGGCATATAATAGATTGCATGATTAAAGTTTAGCTGCTGTCCTCTCAAGGCGCTGTACTGTTTTGTGCTCTGGAAGACGGGAACTCTCTCACTCCCAGTCTCGTTTTTCCTGCACAGGGGGCCCACATATTTTTGCCTTTACAACTCAGCCTGCAGGTATTTTCAGCATGCACCTGTGAAAGAAAACCCCTGGCCTCACTGTGTGAAGAGGGGATGCAGTATCTACCCCCTTCCCGTTCCGCACTGCATGGCGAGATGTAAAATGCCAGTATTTTATTTTTACTCGCTGTATTTTTACTAGTGATTCACAGCTGAAACCTCTCCGTGTTGCTCAGGCAGGCTGTTGGCAGGCAGGACTCTAAAGTGTTGGGCATTTTTGCAGTTTAGCCACAGCACTGTGAGTGATCTGATTGGTTCTACTGATCTACTATTTCTTGAGTTATTAATCCTTGTTTTCCACTCCCAGTTGTATACATCTTTGGTGTTGTAATAAAATCATGTCTCTGATTAGTGGTGCAACGGATAAAAAAAACTCACGGTTCTAATCGGATCATTGTTTTTAAGTCACAGATCGGATCAGTGAAAAAAGACAAGTCAAATTTAACCCTCCATTTATTTATTTAAGTTTTTTTGCCCATTAAAAACATTCAACTCGAGACTCATTCCACACAATTATATAAAAACAAATTCGGATGCCCGACGTGTTGCCCAGTCTCATATGGCTTCCTTGTGCCACACTTATTGTTCACCATTTATCCACCACCCTTTCCCACTTGGCAAGGTTTTAATTGTATTACTACTTTTATTGATACCGCTTATTGATTCGGTACTTTATCTGTACTCTTATCGGTACTTTTATTGTGTTTTTTAATTAAAAACCAAAACTAATTGAGAACAGAATAACAACACTTCAACCCTAACACTAACCCGAATCTAAAAAAGTTGAACTACAAATTAATTTTCTAGCTAAGTTCTGCTTTATAATGTATTAGTTTGTTATTATTTATCTTTATTATTATCATTATTATTATTATTATTTGTAAATGAAGTTATTTTATTGTTTAATATTTATTTATGCTACTGCATAAAATACTCTGAACATTTAGACTATATGTAGGCTATATGTAACTGAATGTGTTTATCAAATTATTAACACTGATTTCGAGCCCTAATGTGACATTTACGTCGTTATTTTAACACCGCATACATACCTGAGGAAGAGGAGGATAATGAAGTAGATGCTCTACATGCAAATATTGCACTTTGGCTAGATGTTTTAATACATTTCTTGTGTTTCCACCTTTACAAGCAAAAATCTCGTTGCACTTGTTGCAGCGAGCATTGTAGGTTTTATCACTAGGAAAGCAGAGTCACAGACAGAGGTGTCCAGTGATGACGGAGCTCTTGAAATTATGGAAAGACGTTCTTAGAACCAGACTGCACACCTAGCTCATGTTGTTGGAAAGGAGATGACAGAGACTGTGAGATTCAAGATTCTTTGTTACATACAGTTTTACATGTGCAACATACAGTGGAATGTAACCCTGAAACGTCAATGAGAGTATAGCGAAATTTCAAGTGGCACAAGAAACCATGCTGTACCGCGAACAAATGTCTTTCCATCACAAATAAAGTAACCATACCTGAACTGCACCTGAGCTGCACCACCAAAAATGACTATGGATACACAAACTATCAAGTAGAATGTCGACCAAGTACAAGCTACTACCTGTTTGGACTGAAGAGAAATTTTACTGTGAGGTTTTAACACTGTGAGAAATGCAGGACACTGCTGGGTTCAATATTCATAGCAGGGCTTAACAATGCTCAGGACAAAAGATGTGTGTGTGTTCAGTAAAATTCAGTATGGGCTCCAATAAAAGGCACCAAAAATGGGTGTAGCAACAATAATTAAGCATACTAACAGTATGATTGTTTTGGCAATCACACAACAAATCCAACTAAAACTTAGGAGGTTTTTTTTGTGCAACACTATCATGCTAATAAAGCTTAGGAAGATCTGAAGTGTGTTAATTTGCAATGCATGTGAAAATTGGAAACACGGTTTACACCATGTCGTCCACAGTTACAGGACAAAGAGAAGCTTATCTGCTTTAATGCACCTCTCAGTGTTTTACAGTCTGGTCTTGGTTTCTATTATGATTAATGTGAACAAGGGGAGAGAGAGAGATTCCCTATTAAGGTAGAAGACCTTGTGTCTGAGCAGATGCATCAGCCCTGATCTGCGTAAGGTAGGCGTGTGTGTATCCGCGTGTGTGTGTGTGTGTGTGTGTGCGCCTGTGTGTGTGTGTCTGTGTGTGTGTCTGTCTGTGTGTGTATGTGTGTGTCTTTCTGTGTGTGTATGTGTATGTCTGTCTGTGTGTGTGTGTGTGTGTGTTACTGCAGCTGGCAAGTTTCACTCAGACTCCTGCACATATCAGCCCTTCTCTGTGAAATGTTCATTTAAGCAGTTTTTTTTCTTCATTAAAGCAGTTTTGAATAGTCTTTTCTTTGATTCAGATCACACACTGTGTGAGCTAAAGGAGAACCTGCACATATTAAGTACCAGCTGGGGTTGTATTTTTTTCTTTTAAATGTTAAATGTGTGCTGTTTGAGTAATTTTAAATGTGTTAATAGAAAAAGATAACAATTTAAATAACAGTGGTCAAGCAAAGGGTTACTTTTTGTAACTACTGGTCAGATAAAACACACACAGATATGTTAGGTGTTCCCGTAAAGGTGACAAGTAGGTTTATGGTAGTTTTGACCACCTACACATAGTATCCCGAAACAAATATTTACTAGACAAATCCAGGCAGGACAGGACTACACAGAGTGGGGAAAAAAAGTTTATGGTGCAGCTGGTACAAAAGCACTACTGGAATGAATGAATACAGTATAACACACACTGTATTGTAGCACCAGTGTCATGTATGTGTGCAAAAATGCAATTATTGATGCAAGATTAGCAATAAATACACTTATAGGATTGTAATAGGATTTGAGCATTACATTGTCTGCTAATTGTTGATGTAGTATCGGGCTCTGCAGTACTGATATTGCAATAGGATGCGATATGCAAATGAGCCTCAAACCAGTTACAGGTCAAGGTGCGTAACTTGGTGTATTGATGAAGTGAGGTTTTCATGTAATCCATTAAAATCACTGGTGAATCTTTGTATGAG
The DNA here is from genome assembly GCA_037832545.1 of Rhabdalestes septentrionalis. Classification (NCBI taxonomy): domain Eukaryota; kingdom Metazoa; phylum Chordata; class Actinopteri; order Characiformes; family Alestidae; genus Rhabdalestes; species Rhabdalestes septentrionalis. Next base: position 14,412,151 of record JBBMFX010000017.1, read on the forward strand.
TGGGTGGGGCTAAACCTGGTGCTAGGTGGTATAACCGTTCATACACACAACTGGGTTTTACTGTTGTTGTGATATGAATTTTTCTCATACCGCTGTACCGGTTTAAATCGGCTAAAGAATCTTCGGAAAATGACGGAGCTGGAAACTGTGTAAGGGGGGCATTTTTTTTGCAGCTGGATCGCTGTTTGAAGTGGTGTGTGGATTTTATACCTAAATATTACTTTTAGGGAGTATGTTTTTGTGCAATTTCTTATTATTAAATACTTTCATATACAGTAATCTTAATTTACCTGCTGTTTTATAGTCCGAACTAAAGGCTAATAATCCCAAAGTAATATGTGTTTATCTCAACTATACAAAGAAATATGCATGTGATAATCCTTTAGCGGTTAACTCTTCATGTCACGGCACAGATATGTATAGCATTACTCAGACAGAGTGGATACATTAGCCAAAATATTTTAGACAAGTAATAATTATACGCAGAACTTTATTTATACAGCAGATACCATGGATCAGAGTGAAGCTCAGAGTACTTTACGTGGACCCCATTCCTACTTAGAACAGAGCAAACCATACAAAGAAAGAAAAACATTCTAATACACCCCCCCTCTGTCCTGCGTTTTCTTCATATTTCTAAGAGAAAATAAACTCCAACACCTGTCAGATGCTCATTTTGGGTTTTAGACTGGTTTCTGCTGTTTTGTATTTGATGTTATAAGTAAAAATGGTGCTAAACCATCTTGTGCATTCTGCTCCACTCCTGTGTGCCCTGAGATTCCTGTGTCTTCCTCTCTCCCCCTCCTTCTGCATAGGATTCAAAATCTGCCCCCAGCTGCATATCACCTGAAATAAAAGAGAATTTGGCTTTTTGTTGTTTAGCTGCTCATGTGTCTTTATTCCTACGGCATAAAGGAACTCCACACTAGGCTCAGGAGGTCATGAAAGGATTTGTTTTACCATCCTGTTCTGTGAAATGGGTATAATTAAAACAAACCAAAAAAAGTGATACATTTTTTTGGTCACACTGCTCAGCTAAAGGCTGAACTGTGGTTTTACCTGTGTTGGTTTTTTAGGATCATTAATAATTTTCTGTATATGAACTGAAGTGAAGGGTGTTGGGAAGTAAATGTTACATTTTAGTCAATACTGACAGAATGCATCCTTTAATTCCAGGGAAGTGATGATAGGGGCCTTTTTATATCTGAAAACGTTGCAGTTGCAACATGTAGCAGTAAAATCACAGTACTGAACTGTTCAGCCACTGTCTCTTGACTTTTTGCTTAAAACTGGGGCAGCTGGTGGCCTAGTGGTTAGGGCATTCGCCCTGTGATCAAGAAGCCATGGGTATGTTCTCTTTTTGTCTCTGTCTCTCTCTCTCTCTGTCTATGTCTCTCTCTCTGTCTCTGTATCTCTCTCTGTCTGTCTATGTCTCTCTCTCTGTCTCTGTATCTCTCTCTGTCTGTCTATGTCTCTCTCTCTCTCTCTCTCTCTCTCTCTCTCTCTCTGTATCTCTCTCTCTGTCTCTGGATCTCTCTGTCTCTG
>JBBMFX010000017.1:14428726-14445273 GCA_037832545.1 Rhabdalestes septentrionalis
TCTCTCTCCCTCTCTCTCTCTCTTCCTCTCTCTCTCCCGCCCTCTCTCTCTCTCTCCCTCTCTCTCTCCCTCCCTCTCTCCCTCTCTCTCTCTCTCTCTCTCAGTTGGCTCGGATCCGGAGTTTGCTCGTTATGTTGCTGGGGTCAATCAGGCCATGCAGCAGAAGCGGCAGGCACAGCATGTCCGTCGCCCTAGCAACACACGCAGCAACTGGCCACTCCCTGACGACCAGCACAGAACCTGGTCCCACCCGGAGTACTACAGCGAGGGGTGAGCGACCATCCCAGCCTTCAGATACACGCCTCCTTTGATTAGAGCCTCTTCTCATTGGTTCTCATTGGGTCATGTTTTGCAATTCTGGACAGTTTACAACATCCTGGTCATCTGAAATTCAATAAATGAGATTCTTGACAAAATTGACATATTTCAGCTAAGCAAATTGGAGCTGAATGTTATTCTAAATTCTATACTCGAAATTTCACCAAAAAGACACATTTTTATATATATTTGCTGCCTTGGTCTGAAATGTCAGTGGTGTCCAGATGATTCGTCTTATTCAAGCTTCAAAAGATGACCGCAGTTACAGTAGATTGGATAACGTTAATTCTCTTTACTGCATTCTTCATGGTATTGAAATAAGGAGGATCAGAGGTTTTAATAGACTTTCCGCAAATGCTCTTTGACCACTTTGGCTGAAGTTGCTCTTTTTTTGAGCAGGGAGGTGGTGAACAGTACCTGGTCAGCCAATCAGGGGGACTCTGCCAGCTCCAGTGATGAGACCTCTTCAGCCAATGGGGACAGCCTGTTCTCTATGTTCTCCGGGCCGGACCTAGTAGCAGCAGTGAAGCCGAGACGGTAAAAACAAAAACATCACAGCTGATGTGTAGACGAGGCTTTTTAACGTTACCTAGTGTCCAAGTGTCAAGGTTACTTTATCAGTGGCTGTGATACATAATGTGATGAGATGTTATTCGAGAAACAATACAAACAAACCAGTAAAAATGCTATCATTACATTTTGCAGTGTCTAATGTTACAGTAGTGTGGATGCAATGTAAACAGTCTATAGAGTGACTAGACATATAGCAGGTTTGAACAACATGCATGGAATGATAGATATAAAACAATATATTGACAGTGTGATAGCACAGTGAGACTGGGATGTAAATCTGAGATATCAGGGCACTGAGGATGAGCTCTGTTTACACATTTAGTACTTCTCAACCATCTCCAGATATGCAGGTATTCATTGTAAAAGCACAATATTTTTTAAGCTTTGGGCAGTAGTTTTTAGGGTTACTGAGTGATGTTGCTCTTGTTTGCATAGGAAGCACAGCTGTGGCGAGCAGGAAGTGTGTACTCTGCCCTCTCCTCCTCTCCATCACACCAGCGATGACAATAACCAGGTAACAAGTCTGGCCTTTGTCTGCCATCCTTTTAAGGGGGGTTGAGTGTCATCATATTACAGTAATCTCACTCTGAACAAATCTGGAATGTAGTTATGGAAATTCTTGACATATTTCGGTTGACCACGTTTGAAATGGAGCTGAATGTTGTTCTGACCATGTAAATGGTAAACTTCACCAAAAAGTCAATTTGTATATTTACTATAACCGTTTTCAGATGATTCATCTTTTAAAAGCCTTAAAAATCAAAATGGTTCTAGTAAATATATTTCTTTTTATTTCATATAAGAAGAAATTTCCCAAACCAGATTATGTCTGATACTACAAAGAAAGATTTTATTTTTATAAAATTGAATTGAAATGTTAGAGATCATTTAAAGGAATAATTTGCCAAGTATCAAATCCATCTTAACCCGGGTTGAATCAAACAGCCTCTGTGCAAACTTTGGTGCTTTAAGCTATGAACTGCGACGTTAATGTTGCTAGAAACATTCAGTAATCACAAATATTTTACTTAAATTCAACCGTAAACTTTGATCTAGCCATATGCAGCCCTTCATTGGTGTCTGGATGTTGTTCGGGACATATGACAATGTGAGCTGTAGTTTTTATAATTATAATTTTGTTCATTTTTGTATATCACTCATACTGTGTCCTAAACCACATTCAAAAGTCTGCTTAATGAAGAGCTGGATGTGGAATGAGAGGAGTTGTAGGGATGTTTGGGGGAAATAGATTTAGATGAATATTGACTTTAAATGTTTTTAGTAGCATTAGACTTGTATCTCCAGCTCTAAACTAAAGAAAGGTTTGAAACATGTCTTGGCTGATCAACTACATGTAGGTAATTTTTAGCAAAGTCTAAAGAGTCTGAACAAGAGATCTTCAACACGGGTTTCAAGTTTCTGATGCTGGACACCGTTCGGTTACATTCTGTTAACTACCAGCGAGTTCAAAATCCAGAACTGGATTCGAGGTTCGGAGTTGAAGGTTTACACACTTCAGTTTTTAACATTAAACTGTTGCTAATCAGTCAAGACACATTTTAAATCCTAGAACTACAAGGTTAACTGTAATCATGGTAACCTAAATCTTGTAAATCAAAAAAATTTCTTAAACTTCAATATCCACCTCCTACTTGACAGAGCCCTTCCTTTAAACACTGTTCCTGTCAGTATCAATTGAATTGAACCTTTTCACGTTGTCTCCTTCTTGCTTATAGGATAGCAAAACTAAAACCTGGCCCCCGAAGGCCCCCTGGCAGCACTCCTCCCACTCAAACACAATGCCCAATCCCAGCTCTTCCCTCTATCAGATGGCCATCCCTTCCAGCCAGTGGGGAGACTCCATGCAAATACTGCAGTCTCCGGTGTGGTCGACAGCCAGTGACTGCTCTGCTTCCAGTGGGCTCTCCTCTGGCTTCTCCTTTGCCCAGCAGCAGCAGCAGCAGCAGCAGCAGCAACAGCAACAGCAGCAGCAACAAGCCTCGCAGCACAAAGCTCTCAGCAAAGTCTTCAAAAACTTCCCCCTAAAACCCGAACACCGGCCGTCGTACCTGCACCAGTACTGAGCCGGCCCAGTGCTGCCACAGGTAGCCTTTTAATCGCTGTCCTAGGTCCAGCAGTTGCGTTTGGAGTGAAATAGGGATACTTAGGCTTTAGACTGGTCCTAGATCAGCAATTAAGGGTGATCTAATGCCTTGACCTATTTTGGCCACATCAATATGCCATGGTCAGGATCAATGTTAACAGTTGTAGAAGCGTTGAAAAGAGCTTGAGTGCGTTCAGCTGTTAAAACAGGGCTAATAGATCAAGGGAGCAAAGCCCTATCTGCCAAGGAGCCATGTTTAGTCACTCCGACCGAAGGGTTGGCGAGGGTCCGGAGGTCGGATGGTGTCAGGTGGGCAGGGTTGACGTTCAGCAAACCTGCTCCCGGGCATTGTGCAAAACTGTAGCCGAGACGTTCCTCTCAACTTTTGACTACCAACCTGTACATTTTGATAGTTCTTTAGACGAGTGTGATTTTATAGGCAAAATTTGTATTGAACATTGTGGCAATTTTTCCTTTTTCTTTTTTTATACCTCTAGAAAGCCCGACCCACCCGCTACAACGGAATCGTTCATAACTGCCATTCACGTCGTCCTTTTGCATGATTAATGCTTCCCAGCAGTTTAGTCAAAGGTGTGGCTTTGAGCTTTCGCTCCATGGCTCACCCCCGAAAACGTTCCAGAATTCAGGTATTCCAGAATTCAGTCTGCTGGGTTCAGGAATTCTAGAATTCAATCTGCTGGGTTCAGGAATTCTGGAATTCAGTCTGCTGGGTTCGGGAATTCTGGAATTCAGTCTGCTGGGTTCTGGAATTCTGGAATTCAGTCTGCTGGGTTCGGGAATTCCGGGATTCGGGAATTTAGTCTTCTGGAATTCTAGAATCGCTCAAGTTCTAATTCTAGGTTCCTTCCTACCTGGCTGTGGAAAGGCAGGTGACTTATCCGACTTGGCGCTTTTCACAAGTGAGTGAGTACACCTGGCATCACCTATGGCCGTTCAGCCAATGAACGTGCACGAGGCCTCCTGGGCTGTCCAACCACACGAATATACTGTGTTGAAAAAGCTGTAACTGCCAAATCTTGTGTCGGATCACCTAAACTACAGCTCCCTGCTGCTGTTCCATAGCTTGTAAATTACTCTGAAAAAGTATATATATAAAAATATATATAAATTACTTCTTTTTATGAAGAAGCTTTGAGCAGGCTCAGCAGAAAATATAATCATAGCAAATCTGTAATTTGAGAAGAAATACACTAATTTTTCAACATCTGACAAAAAGTTTGTTTAAAAATGTTAGTAAACTATGTGCCATGTTGATATTATAGCACTTGCATATATAAATACTTTTTTTTTTTTTTCTCCAACCAAAGCGTTGTTCATAGGGTGAATGGTGCTTGAAGAAAAACGGATCCTGGGAGTTCTAGAAAACCCTTCTATGAAATGCCCCATTGGAACGTTTAAGCGTTTCCCCCTTTTTGATTGGCCGATTCTTTCGGAACGACACTAACATTAATAAATAAAACAAACATAACATTTTTTGTTCCTTTGAAATACAATATATTTCTTGTACAAATATTGACAGTATTAATCTTATTTTTGTACTTTCTTACGTTATACCATTTACTGTATATGTTAACATAATATAGGCATATTAAGTGAAACATTATTTTCCCAAGATGTGAAAAGCACATTTTTTCTTTTCTACAGAGATATACATTATATCTACAAAAGGTTACCAAATATGCCATTACAAACACTAAACATTTATAAGATTGGGGTGTTTGGTTTTTTTTGTTGTTGTTTGTTTCTCTCCTTGTGGAGCCCCCACTTCTTCTAGTCTCTGGCTGTGGGCTGTTTATTTAAGCAGCCCAGAATGTTAACTTTTCTCTTTTTTTGTGATGTTTGCGGATGCCAATGTTGCCTGTATTTATGATATGACCATGTTTTTTCTGAAAACTAACATACTTAACATGTTTACAGAGAATCGTTTGCTGTATATAAATATCTTTTTATAGTTCTGTGCTTTGCACAATCAAAAACGTAGGGGTTGTTGCTTCATCCGTGTTCTCGCCCAAACTGTCGCAGCCTTTTTAAAAGAAACATCTGCTAAGACCTTGGACTGTAAACGTTAAAAGTTCGCTTTTTTCAGCCATGTCGAAACAAACAAAAAAACAAAACAAAAATGGTTTACTAGTGGCTTTAAACATTAAAAACGGTCTGAAACTATATGCCGCTGATCGACGACGTGAAGGGGGGGGACTGCTTGGCTTATGTTGCTTATCGTTCACTAGAGCTGGCAACTGAAATATTTCCAAGTGTACCAGCAATGCAAAAAAAATAAATAAACATAATAGAAAAATTGTCATGCTCTCATTCAAGGCCTCACGTGTATGTTGTGCAGTAAAGATGCTTTTCCACAGGTGTAGAGGAACAGTGCTTTACATTGAAGGAAGTTGTATCATGCTTATATTTTCAAATGTATCTCAGGTAATGAGGTTTCTGACACACAATTCTCTCACCCACAATTAAATTGTCCTCCCAAAACCGCATTCCAAAAAAGTGTTTCAATTTTCTCAGAATCGTTAAGCTGCGCTATGAAAACCAAGCCCAACTGTCTTGTTAATGATGTCCTGGTACTCCCACTTATTGTCAGTCCAAACAGTAGTGTTTGTACTTCATTGACTTCCAAGTTGTTGTTTGGTATTGCCATTGTTGTTTTTTTGTGGTTGAAAATAAATAAATAAATAAATAAAAGCTCTTTAGTCAGGAAAATTCAACCAATCTGAAAGCAGTGGTCCGTTCAGTTTGGCTGCAGCCCACTTTCAGCCCAGCGGTTGAGCATCTCTGGTTAGGGGTCACTTTATTTGCAATGGAAAACCATTTGTTCATGGTATGGCACGGTTCCTTGATTAAGTGGAAAAGCACCATAAATAAGGTCAACACACAAATATCACAAAAAACAAATTTATTGCCAAAATAACAGGAAAAAATATCTGTACACAGTACAGAGGTTTGCAGCTGTTGTCTGTAGATACACCTCAGTTGCCTTGACTTGGTTGTTCTGAAAGCTCCTTGGTACCGTTCAGTGTAGCTGCAGTGTCACAGGGTATCTAGATGTAAAAGGGAATATCAATTGCTATTAAATGTCATGCAAGACGCCAGTCTCCTAAAACTTAAGCAGGAGTGCTGTGGGTTATGACAAACTCACCGCTGCAGCGTCAGGCAAATCAGGGCTGGCATCAGCTATGGTTCCTAAATAAACTATGTTTCTGTGAAGGATTTGCTGGTATCTGAAAGCAAAGATACAGTAAACAAGAGTTGCATTCAGTGACCACTGCTGGAATATATAAATGATCCTCTAACCCAGGGGTCCCCAGACCGGTCCGGATAGGGCCACTGTGGGTGCAGGTTTTCGTTCCAACCAAAAAGAAGCCACACCTGAGTAACTGAAAATCAAGACCAACTGACTACAGAGGTGGAATCAGGTGTGCCTCCTGCTTGGTTGGAAGGAAAACCTGCACCCAACCAATCACAGCTGACAAATCTCAACTCCAGGTGAGTTACAGGATGTTCTGATAAATCGGGTTCTTCTGATGAATTGAGGTCTTCATGTAATACAACACATTTCTAATCTACAACTACTAAAGGTGTTATCAATTTGAAGGGCCGAACTGCTGCAGCCAGAATAAAAATATAGATTTAAATGTGTTGATTTTGTGATATCACAAACCATGACTTGAGGTTTTTGTAGGTTATTTTCCAAAAATGAACTCTGGATGTGGGGAGTAAACATACCATTTGAAACAACAGATACAGACTTAAAACCAGAAAGGTGATCTGGGCCTTTTCACACTTTGAAACGCCCAAAAATGCAGTTTGCTTTTTGTGAGAAAATATACAGAAAAAAAAAGGTACTGCAAATATAATCAGCCATAAGCTTGTCCACTTTCGATAGAAATGACCAGGGGGCTTCTGGAAATGGGAGGTGGAGTGTTAAGAAAATATTTCATGAAATCTAAATAAAGCCGTCCGGCTTATTTGTGGTCACTCACAGAATGAACCTAATGTCATAATTGACTTGGGGTATTTTGTAAACTAATAAAATGACGGAGCTTTAAAAAAAAAAGTACAACTTTCATAGTACCCAAGAAAGTTCATGTAGGTCATCTGGACTGCATATCCCACAGCGCGTCAGGGCTACGGGCCAATCAGACGCCGATGTCTCATCCGGGGCTCGCTCGGCCCCTCTAACACGTTACGAATCAGTTAAGGCAAAGAAGCACTCTATTAAACATACTCAAGTGGAATATTGTCGAAAGTACTAATTACACAATCCAATAAAACTGTGGCGCAGATACCCGTAATCGTCGAATATTTGCATTCGACAACAACTTAGCTAAAAGCTAAAGCTAGCTAGGAGCATGGAAGTTATGGGAAATGTCTTTGGGCAGTTTTTGCTAATTGACAGAAAACGTATGTAAAAGCAGAAATGTGAGGTTACTGCGATTATACATCAGTAAATACCTAACCCTCTTAGTTTAGGGGTGGAGTGTGGTTTGTTTTATGCGCATTGAGGGCCGCACTGCCGTTCTGGACTTTTATATTTTGAGAGATGCCCAGGACGTCTTGTCACCCTGTTTGAGCAAGGTACCATCTGCTTCCCGGGCGCCGTGTTTTTGGCTGCCAGCTGCTTCACTTGGGTTAAATACAGAGGAAGAAATTCGTGTTGTTCACACTGTTCTGCGGTGAGTTATATACGTATAATAGGATGGTCACTTAATTATATCGTGAGGGAATCACTTACTGCACACATTCCGCCGCTCTACCCTTCTGCATGTACTCCGTTATACATCTGACGAGCTGCTCGTTCTCGTCCAGGAGCTGGAAAGGCCAGGTTTAAATCAGGTTAAGTGTAAACGGTAAAACTGCAGTAAGTGAAACAGTTCACATCGGTAGCAGCGTAGTTATATCTATTAACTAAATACCAGGTATGAGCTATGAGAAATAACCTCTGCAAACTAAAGACCCAAAGCCCACCGAGTAGGTGCATTAGTGGGGAGTAATAGTCGCGTCCAGCCGAGAGATGGGGTTTTAATGAAGGTGGTTTAAGCTCTGCTCACCCTCTGAATTGTCTCCTGGTTGACCTGAGCCTTCCCGCGTTGTCTTTTAGGGACAAAAACTACAGACATGCTCCTGCAGGACGACTGGGCTGCTCCTCACTCGGTTCTCAGCAGGTTCCCCAAGTTAAAACCCACAGAATTATCTTATTTTTGCAGTTTCAGAATCCGACGAAAAACAAAAACGTGCATTCCTTGTTTTGCTACTACAGGCCTCCTCTTCTTCCTCCCACACATTCTCTCTTGTACACTCTGCCCCCTGCTGGCGAGGCTGAAACCCAAATGTAAAAAAAAAAAACATTGATACACCATAAGAGCAAAAGCATTGGGACACACCTCTTTTCCAGCGTTTGGATTTGACCATTTTGGACAGCGCCATACTTCCAACATTGTGGACACAGTTTGGGGAAGAACCTTTTCTATTCCAGCAGGACTGTTTCCCAGTACACAAACCGGGCACCATAAAAACATGACTGGATGAGTTTGGTGTGGAAGAAATGACAGTCCAGACCCCAACCTCATCCATCACCTTTGGGATGAACTGGAATGGAGATTGTGAGCCAGGCCCTAACGTCCATCAACATGGCCTGACTGCATAAAAACTCTACAGAATAAAAAGGCACAGATTCCCACATATACTCTAATATCTTGTGGAAAGCCCGCCAAAAAGAATGGAAACTCTTATAGCCGCAAATATTTTATTGCAGTGTCATTAAATTTGGTGTAATTTAATGGTGTAGTTTGAACACAATTATAACTAATTATATAAATCAACTTTTCGGTATTTTGACAAATCAAGCTTTTAGCTGATTGCGTACTGTATATTTGTGTAAGTGTAAATTCTCATTTCCCCTTCTAGACACCATAGAACCCACAAACTTCAGAACTCTGTCAAATGAATCAGAGTCCGTCTTGCAAATTTGTTCTTTTTTTAATAATGGACAGTGGGTCTCATCACTTTGTCCCTGTTCCGGTTCTTAAAAAGCTGATTTGTTCTTTGAGCTTTTAAGATCCTGACTGCCGTTTCACAGTTCTGAATGAAATCCACAAAGACACTACATACATACATCTTATTCTGGTCAATACAGTTTATCTCCATCCATTCATGTAGAGTTTCGCAAACACCTTTAATGAATAAAATGAGAGTTTGGAATTACATGAAGACCTCGATTCATCAGGACACCAGTAACTCATCTGGCGCTCTGATTGGTCACCCTGTCAGAAACACTGTCTTGGTTAGAGGCTCGTTTGCATACTGAAGCCAATCGTGATCCCAGTGTTGGAGAGACCGATATTGTGACGATTAGCAAATGATATATTCAGTTCTACCCCAACCCACCAGTGAACCCACACGTCCCAAAACTACGGTCCCCCTCCACATTTGAACCGGCCCTCTGAACAATACCAGATACGCATCATTTTTTTCCCCCGCGATCAAGGCTAATGTACCCATAGAACACTGGGGTGTAGTGGGCCATCCCTGGAAATGTTTCATCACGCCAATAAAGCTTATTTAATTTGAATTATGAACCACGCTGAAATAAATGTTGCTACTACGACGTCACTTTGCTCAGAACGTGAACGTTCGTCACATTTTCTGTTACAATCTGACCCTTCCCCCATCAGAGAAGGGAAACGTTATGTGTCCCTCACTGGAAAAAAGTTTGGGGACCCCTGTTCTAAACTAAACCAGTACTACTTGCCTCCTGATGCAATGCATGTTTTCTTTCACCATGAATGGGTTTAGTTGTAAGACCATATTCTTCTTAAAACAAAAACAACAAAAATTCATGGAAGAAATGAACAAAAAGGACATTTAGAGGCAGACGCCTGGCTCCATTCACCACCACCCTCTGATTGACCCTAGGGACTCCTGAAGAAAACATGGAGTCACTCGACGATGGAAAACGTATGGAATCGCCTTGTAATTTGAATTCTACAACAAATACCTGCACCAGTCTAATTATGCAAATTAGTCTGAAGTTTAACAAAGAACTTAAGGAGCCGCTGCTCTTGACCGATCAAGAAACGCAGGGTACAAAAAGATGCTGGTTGTTCCTAGTCAGCGGTGTCTGAGATTTGGAGCGAATCCAAACAAAATGGGAAGAAAGGCATCAAAGTGTCAGACCAGACACTTACAGAAAATTACCCATCACACTCACATTGCTGTTGAGTTAGTATTTATTGAGTTTTTCGGTCATCCCTGATACTCTGTTCAGTGCTGTATCTGCCTCCTGTGCAGTAATCATAAACAGCGCAATAAGCATAACTCCAGAAGGTTTACATAATAACAACACTTGCTGTCTATTTATTGTCTGTCTGTCTGTTGTAATCTGCTGCACTATGGTCCATGGGGAAACTCATCTCACTACGTACGTATTCACAGCTGCCGATGAAAAAGTAACCTTGAATATGCCTTGAAAAAGCACAAGAAATAAGATTTTGCCACAGAGCAATGGAAGTTAAATCTTTTCTTCAGGAAAGGCATATAAGCAAATTAACACGACCCCCAAACAGGCCAGATCTCAATCCAACTGAAAACCGATAGTGGAAAGTGAAAAAATGGCCCCAGACAGGGCTTCTTCCTGCACAGCTACGTCTACTGCGATACGAGAAAGTTGGAACCTGATTGAAAAGGATTCGTTTTTCTTTTGGTCAAGTCCACGACTCAAATAATTCAAGCGGTCAAAAAAGCCAGACGAGGTGCAACAAAATATGCCATGAATTACAATTTCCTTTTTGAGGTATGTTTCACAATAGAGAATATTCGGCTGTTAAATCTTTGATTTGTTTTGCAGCTACAAATGTAAAAAACTGAAAGAACAGCTTGCGTGGCAGCGCACGTTTGTAGCGCTTTAAGTAGTCCGGCGAGAACACACGTGGCGTTAGCTTCGTTCGTCGAGCCAGCGCATGTCGCGAGAAAAAGTTATACTCAAATATTTGGCTGTTCAGGGCAGGGGGGCCATAAGGAGGGCCAGGAGCCATTCTAGGGGATCCCATATAATGCAGTGCTTGAGATGCTGACTATCAAGAGTTTGTTGTAAAACGAGAATTGCAGATTTTTTTAATGATTAAATAGCAGCATTGAATGGAACCAGAGGTCAACAGCTATTTTATTCACCAGCGACCCCCAGGGAAGCTTTACGTGTGTTTATATGGATGTTGATGGTTAAAATTGTGTATCTGAAAGTTTCTTTGAGGACTATTTTCCTCACAACACCCTGCATATATCCCTCCACTATGCATGGGTCTAGTTCTAGGACCACCTCTTCTCAAAGCTCTGGTAAACCATCTCAGGTGTCAGTTGGTACAACCCAAACCATTGGATGGAATAACTTTGCTGTCTGAGCTTTCTGAGGTGGACGTCTGGTTCCATTCAGAACCACTGTGAAAACGTTTTCAGAACAAGGGCAGACGAGGTCTACAACCATCCGGTTGCATATGTTTACATTTGGGTCTTTTGAAATAATGGATGCTCTGTACTACTTTCTATATAAAATGTATTAACAAAAACAAAACCACAGAGATTTTTATTTAACCACAGAACTATTTATTTCTCATGTTTGAATAAAAACCATCTGGCCACTGAAAGTACACCATGCTGTACAATTGCTTTATTCAGAAAACAAAAAGCCAATCAAATGTCTTCCAGAAGTCGTAGAGAGAAAAACAATCCTTTATCACCTTTACAAAAACGAAAACTTTATGTACAATCTGAAATCTCATTCGTGCACATGGGGGGCTTCAATAGAAATGAGATTATTGCATTAGTCCAGGGCTGCGGGACGTTTTCTTCCCTGGGAGGAACGTGCTACCAAGGCTGTGTCCAAAAACAACAAAAAAACTGAACTGGAGGATCTCAAAGAGTTCAGGAGCCACTGGAGCTCGTGCCCTCCGCTGCTCCTTATTCCACTTGATACAGCCTAACACTCATGACTATGTGGCTCATTAAGGCAATTCCTCAACAATGCTGTGCTCAAAGCAGGCGTCCATTCAAACAGAGGGGGCGCAATCCAGGTCCTGAAAGTAAAATCCGCGCCAGGGTTTTACTTTACTTGCCAACTACACGCTGGTTTGAATTCAATCTTGCAATTTAACCAAAGTCCTGAAGTGGATTCCTACTTTATGGACATGAATCGACCATGTCTGGTTCCCAATCAATGCTGTGCTTCAAAGCAAGCGTCCAATCAGAACAACGAACCAGATACAGACAAATCAGGTCCAGAAAATAAAAGTCCTCTTCAGGATTCCGAGAGCTCAAAACAAGCATGAGGTGTCCAGGCAGTTTAAACAAAAGACATTTTTCTTTCATGGGCCTGAATCGTCCAACTCTGATTCAGACTACGCAACACTTCGCTTAGCTGCCCAACCGATACGCAACATCTATGTAAGGTTTATCGCTTAGCGCCAACGAGAAGTACATCACAGCCAACAAAGGCAGCTACTATTTAAAAAACAAAAATAAAACACAAATAACACAGCCACAACAGGAACTCTGAACCTCGTCACATCTCATCGTTATTGAAAGAAAGAAAGAAAGAAAGAAAGGTGAAACATTTCCAAATAGAACTCCTCCTCTTCCTTTCCTAAACATACTTAAGCCAATGCTTGGATCCCTTTATTACATCTGAGAGAAGAAAAATAGACTGTGGGGCTCACAAATGCTGGTAGAGAAGCTTCACTGACATTCAGGGAGGAGAAAATGACAAATAAACACTAAAGCGTGGCTTAGAGACGCGAGCTGCAACCAGACTTGCATTTAAAAGCAAAACCTCAGCACTTCCAAAGGGGAGGACCGTGCCACTCACAATTCATCATCCATAAGGGCAGCAGGCATGGAAGCCAACCCATGAAAGTGTAGGTTCAACAGTCGCCAACAGAGACGGCACCTGAACATGCGGGTTCAGACGCAGATGTGAACGTGTTGAGCCATTTTGTCAAAATGAATCCTGCTGACCAGGATGGACCTCGAACCTCTTAGGAGAGCTGGTGTAGGCCGTTTTAATGAAGAATCCGAATGAAAAGTAGCCAAAATACTGCAATCCTGTAAATGTTTCCAAGAGGATATTTTTGCAAAGTTTGAGCTTTCCATCTTTTTTTGACCTCTACATCTCTAGAATAAAGAAGAATTCCCCCACTTAAAACAGGCTTATAATAGAACTAGCTTCACAAACAGCCCAGTGGCTTCAACTCTTAAGTGCGTTTTTTTCTTCTTTTCACTACAGACTTCAGGGAAAGGGTTCAAAAGGGTTTCGATGTGCTAGAGCTGGTGTTACAGAAGGTGCTGGAGTATTTCTTTAAAGCCAAAAGACAAGCCTGTCCAACAGCGTGAAGGTAAGATCTTTCCTACAGGACAGTCCTCAGAATGGGCTCAAGAAATCCAGCTTTACTGAGAAATCCACTTTTATCAACACCTTGTTTCCTCAATCAGCTGCTCACAAACATCATGCCTGTTAACTTCATAGATCCTGCTGCTCATTTACTGGCCTCTACAGGCTGATGAAGTCAAATAAAGCCCAAAAACCGGAGAGCAGGAGTATAATGGTTATGTACATAAACTACTTTAACAGTCTAAGCGGTTTGACGTTACATGATACTGGCAGCGTTTTTTTCTTCTTTCTTTAAAGTGCAAATGAATACGGGTTTAGATGCAATCCAATCTTAAAGGGTGTGCTGGACTGTCCCTGAAGACCTCGGCATGGGGTGTAAGTGTAAGACCGTCTCATCTTTAGGTTCCTGTCTTACATTTCAAGGGGCTGGATTCATGAGCCGAGGTCGCAAATGCACGGTATCAAGAGCCCTCTTAAACTGTAACAAAGTGACATCACTTAACCGACATCAGAAGGCAATATTCACTGGCACTGAATAAGCCAATGTGCACACCCCATCTTTAGGTTTAAAGGGGACAAAAAGCAAACCAAAAAAAAGAGAAAAAAGGGCAGTCTGTTCCAGTAGGGTACTGCAAAAAGCCCCCTCTCTATGATGGCACTGAAAAATGATCAAGGGAATAAATGTGTAAAACTAGAATACATAAATAAAAATTCACCAAAAATACCTTTCCTTTCCCCGTGCGCAACAAATGTCCATACATTCAATCAATATTTTGAATTAAGTACAGCCTTGCGAGATGAGCTACAGGCAGGTAATACGACTGTCGAATAAAAAAATGGCTGGACCAGACTAGCAAAAATATGAGGGACTACAACAATTCAAAGGGAGGGGGGAAATACTATTAAAGAAAAAACTATGAAGTCAAGCACTGACATACTGAAGAAACACCCATCCACATCAACATCCTGCGGGTTCCCCCTCACCTCTACCCAACACACCGCCGTCCACCACACTCCGAGAGTGGGCGGCTGACCTGCGACCCTACAGGAGAGAGATATTTATTATATACAGGATTTTGGTGCTCCTTAAAAGATACAAAATAAAAATAAAGCTATATCACTGATGGGGCTCACAGTATCAGCGGGTGTCTGCATACATTTGTACACCTAACAGGAACATTATCAAATATGATTCTTTAATTATTTTCTTTTTTTTTTTCGTAAGAAAGGAACTAAAATATTGATGCAAAAATACTGAATAATAATTCCACTGAAGATACGGATTTTGTACACAAAGTCCTCACCCCCTCTGTGGGCATATCAAAGAAAAGATCAAAAGATTGCCTTCCAAATTGGTTTTGTTTTTCTAAAAAAGCGAGAAGTAGCAGAAAGGAGGTGCGGAGTCTGTCTGCACGCTGGATTTGGGACAGACAGAGAGTCTATGAGGCAGGAGAGAGGGGGGAGTGAAGCCGTCATCTGCTGGGGGTCGTCACTACGCTGCCACCTTGTTCTCCTTCTAGGGCAAAGAAAAGAGCAAAAAGAAAGAATAGGAAAGCAATTAAACTCAGACTGAACCTGCCCCTAGTATATTTTATTACCATAGTTTAGCCTTTGCAAATTCCTCTAGAACCATTTTAAGATAACACGGTCCTACAGGTTGACTCGTTGTAAAAAAATGAATAAAAATCAGGATTTCAGATATAAATCTACTTTACACCAAGATAATCAATGGAACAGCAGCTGTACATCCCTCCTAACCGCATTAGCAGTGCTGGTTGGAAGTAGAAGTGGAAACACTCACCCGGTACTCAAAATCAGAAAACTCTCGGCCCCCTCGGCCTCCTCTGTATCCTCCCCGGAACCCAGAGCCGCCACGAGGGGGTCCAAAAGAGCCTCGGCTGGCCCCGCGCCCGCGGCCACCTCGGAAACCCATGCCACCTCCTCTGCCACGGTATCCCCCGCGGCCTCGGTTATGCCTCAAGGGTATTCCAAAGGTTTCAGCGTTCATCCTCCTCTCCTCTGCCCAGGTCTGTCTGCGTTCCCTTAAAAAAAAAAAAAAAAAAGTACTACTTTCAAAGTGATCTTGAGCTAGTAAATAAATATAAATAAATTCATACTACTACTGCTACTCTGGGATTGTGGTACCAGAGGTGACAAAAGATAACATACCTGCCCACTCCACCTCTCTCTTTTCTGTAAAGGGGAAAAAACACAATTATAAAAAGAGTAAGGATACTTTTCATTTAAAAAGTTATTTATTAGACAAATCAGACTAATCTTTAAACTATCTAAATCACACAATTGCTCCAAATCCAACCTGGAGTCGTCACAGGAGATGTTGTCGAAGAATGACTTGGACTTGTCATAGTAGCAGTTGGGTCCCAGTGGATCCTCCTCATCTACGTTACCCTCGCTGTTCTGTGTCTCCACACCCGAGTCGCCCTTCTCCTCTCCATTCACTGCCTTTTCATCTGCAGTTACATCATCAAACAGTTAGGGGGAGGTACACCACCACAAAACTGCTTCAATTCATTCACTAGCGCAATAAAATGACCACATTCATCAAGCCAAATTATTTGGCTGCTACAGCATGCTCATACCACAGGCTTTTAGCTTCCACTCTTTTTATACTCAACACCCCAGTGATGCAGTATTACTGCACTCTTGTACCCAATGATTCACATTATTCTGTATCATGGATCGCTCTTGTGGACTACAGACCTTTGATTTTCAGCTTGCTCTGGAACTCTCGGTCAATCTCCTCCTTGTTAAACTGAGCATTGGCACTTTCAAAGTCAAAATCCTTCTCGAACTTCACTGCCCCATCTCTGCGCACATTAAAACGCCCCCGTCCACGCTGAACTCCACCACCACTGCCACTGTTGCCCCCTCCGCCTCCTCCTCTACCCCGTCGCACTGCAGGAGCACCAGCTGAGGAGAGAGCCACCCTTTGTTATAATCATATGCATGTGTATTTTTTTTTTTTTACATTTTATGTGCATGTATGCACATTTATATATACACTCAATTAATCCATACGTATATACACACAAATATTCATATGTACATGCATATACAGTGGGGCAAAAAAGTATTTAGTCAGTCACCAATTGTGCAAGTTCTCCCACTTAAAAAGATGAGAGAGGC
>JBBMFX010000017.1:14469071-14489327 GCA_037832545.1 Rhabdalestes septentrionalis
CAAAAGTGACTACCCAACCCATTCAAAAATCACAATTAATAAAGTTGTAAACCTTCTCATTGACACTTACTAGTCGGAGGTATACAAAGCACCAGTGTAGCAAATATCTTTAGTTCTCACAAAAAAACTACAATATCTGGGTCTCCTGGTGAGAACACATCAAAAGATTGTTGCACATTTAGCATTATGGAACATGAATTACAATATTAGAAGAATTCAAATATTAATAATAAGTAAAATACTAAATACAGAAAATGTTTCCAAAATCATGCTTTACGGTATCTGAGGAATATTAAGAGTTTGTTTGACACCATAAGGTGACTCACTCACTCACTCACTCACTCACTCACGCGAGTTCAGAGGAAGCGTTTCAGTACTCTGGCGAGTGACTGCGGGGTCGAGAGGAACCTGACACAACATCGTATATGCGAGTCCTGATCGGGAGGTAACGTCCGATTGCGATCGAGTCTGAAACCAAAAATCGGATCGGGACATTCCTAATAACAACAAGAATAAAAAATTGAAAGTGACCATTCTGTCATTGGTAACCACACCACAATACACATTGTATATGAGCTGAACTGAGAAAATCCATTCATTTTTGGTTGTTTTGGTGGTTTGATATGCTAGTAAATTCTTACAGTTTGGTAATAGCTTTAACAGTAAAACAGAGCTAATTAAGAGGCTGGACGGTTTAGAATTCAGGTTTCTTGTGCCATTATTTAACCTGATCTAACTGAAACAATAGTATGTTATTAAAAATAACAAATACTTAATAAGTATGGTGGCCTAGTGGTTAGGGTGTTCGCCCTGCAATCAGGAGGTTGTGGGTTTGAGTACCAAGACTGCTAAGCACCTCTGAGTTACTCTGTTAAGGTACTATCCCCACACACTGCTCCCCGGGCGCTGTGTTCCTGGCTGCTTCACTTGGTGAATGGGTTAAATTGAGAGAAAGAATTTTTTATGTGCTGTTCACATATGATAGAATGGTCACGTTCAATATCTTTGACTATCTTTAGTTTAAGAAAAGTTGATAGATTAACTTATTGTTGATGTAATTGGTAACTGAAGCCATAATTTCTAGTAAAGATATCAGTGAGTGCACACAGCATCTTCTCCAATGTGTCTGATACCACAGACTAAAAGTTCTACACACTTTAACACGTTTTAGCATTGTAGCAAGAAAAATCATTTGGGGTGGTGCTCATCAACACTATCCACTCACCTGGAACACCACACACAGCCATTTCAACTCTTGCCATTATATTCAGCCTGAATTTCCTCTGCGATCAAATGTTTTTTGATTCTGAAATGCTTCAATTTAAAGTTTTGAATGCAAACGCCTGGAAGACCTCATAACAGGTTTAATCTGTGTTGGTATATTTTGGAAAATCATGGTAGATAAAGTAAACAACTTTGAAATGAATTAGGCCCGGGCAGGCACATTATGTAGTTTTGCTCACTTTGCAAAGAGCTTTGTTCCAGATACTTCAGTTCCCAGTTCCTAAATTCAGATTTGATTTTTGTCTGTTACTGTGCTGTGACTCTGTCTCTTATAGTATTCCAGGATAATTCAGCAGGACTGTACCACTGTCCACTTTACTAACGGAGGAGAAAAACCTCACAAAAATAGCCCTCATCACTAAAAGCAATGACACCAGCGATGGGCGATGTATGGTGTGCCGGTGGCAACATGTGTGTGTGTGTGAGAGAGATAGGGAGCGAGCATATGTGGGTTAGGCTCTGCACACACACACACACACACACACACACACACACACACACACACACATGTGTGTGCTCACACACACACTCTCTCTCTCTTCCTTTATGTCCTTGCTTTCTTCTCCCTGGCTCTCAGAGCTCAGCTCATTTTGACCTCTTAAACATGAACCCACTAAAATAATTCCCCCTTCATCCTCTGTTTAAAATATGACTCAAGTCTTGAGGGACCAGCGTGAGGGCCAGGGGCCAAACGCGTCTCTCTCAGCCCAGATACAGACCACTATGTGGACCGCCTGATATATTTAAAGCCAATTAGCGGAGAGCAGAGCAGCCTGCTGAGTGTCTTTCCTCTCTCTCTCTCACTCTTGCGCTCTCTCTCTCTCTCTCTCTCTCTCTCTCTCTCTCTCTCTCTCGCGTTTCTCAGACACTTTCCCTCTTGTGTTATCTCACACGTCCTCTGCTCCTGCACTCCCTCTCTCTATTGCTCCCAGTGTGTAAGTGAGAAGATGAGTAAGGAGGTTCTTGTTTTGTCCAACTCAGGCAAATGAAGGAAAATGCACAAACAGGCTGAATTATACAGAGAAATTGGTGCTATGGAGCTGTGCTGTAATACAAATATAAATGGTCATAGCAGGTCACTGTTACAACAGGGATCATATTTGCTCCAATGGTGTCCTGTTAGTGATTAATGTGTCTTCCGGTATGTTTACAAAGGTGAGATGTGAATCCCTGACCCCTCAGTAATTCAGTCTCTCACGACTTCAGTTCAGTTTGGGGTATTTATGCAATTTTGATACATTTTAGAGGTATTGAACAGAAAACTGTTAACAAACTTTTTTGTTCCAGACTTTCTAGGATGTTTAATATAGTCTTGAACAACAGAACAGTTCTCCAGGCCTCCTGATGGACTATTGAAGACCCTAAATAGAACCATTTCTTTCATTTAATCTACTCTATAAGATACGACAGGTTTGATAGTATTTTTGCACAAGTGATTCAATGCAAAATATAAAGCAACAATACTTTTTGCACAATACTGTACATACACAGAGTTTATACATGTGCTTGTGTGTGTGTGTGTGTGTGTGTGTGTGTGTGTGTGTGTGTGTGTGTGTGTGCATATGGCCAGTGTGCCCCCAGACAGTGAACGTTTATTCAACAAACCAACCAGAAGTCTAGAACCAGAGAATCCCCGCCTAACTGTGTGGTATTAATGATGTGAAAGCCTCTTGGTTGAGTCTCTCTGCTCAGAGTAAATCCCACCCGTCTGTCTCTCTCCCTAAAGCTGGCAGCCTGCCCAGTCTGCTCCCTCAGACACAACACACATGTTCAGCGCCCTCACAAACACAGGATGTGCTTTCAGGACGTACTTCCCAACCCACGACCAACACTCCAGCGACACCCTCAACATACAAACCGAAAAGGATTGAGAAACTACAAAATCAGGCCTGCAGTGATGAGTAGGGACTCACTGATCATGAATATTTATGGCCAAAACTGTCTCTGATCCACAATAAAATGTATGAATCAAAGCAATAAACCTATTGCCAGTTACATGGTCGGAGCAAAAGAATCCACCAATTTTGATTCTGAACATGCATTCCTAGGGATGAGTGAGTCCAAATAAATCGATAAAATCAATATTGAAATTAAATACACAAAGAAATATTAAACGTTTAGGACGGTTTCCCTTTTCACTTGTGGGGTGGTGGGAGGTAAAAATTTCATAATCAAAATTTATAGTCAAATCCTTGAGTGGGCCTAGCCTTCCTAGTTATCCTTTAAATTAAGGGAGTAAGAATATAATTTGTTGCTACAGCGATGCGAACTGGTTTTGAAAGAACTGACTCAATTATAATCAAACATGAAAACACTTAACAATACATATTGTAAACTAAAATAGAACTCTAAACCAAAAACCCCTCATTTCACTACCATGCAAACATTTAAAAAAAAAATGAAGATCTGGGTGGTGGTTTTTACACAGTAGTCTGTGTGTGTGTGTTATTTTGCGTGTGGGCAGGTACTGAAAGGCACGAGTGTGTGTCTTCTGTCATATTTGTTCGTTTTATACAAATATGACCAGAGCGCAAATCGAGGAGCCTGTTTTGCTTAAACACATAAAACACTATCATGACTGGCTCCTGTAAACTACTGTGCCAGCAAAGAACCAGATCTTACCTGCTTTTTAAGATAAGCCTACAGTACGGACGTCATGAATGGATCAGAATCCCCCCAGGAAGTTTTTTCCCTAGAGTGAGTAAAAAATGGTTGCTGGAGGGAGTAAAGATTGTCACTCTCAATGCCACACACACTCCTGCTTCGCCAGCGTTTTGAATGGTGCTTCATGCTACAGTTTAGTGGGGAGGTAATTGGTCAGACTTTGTCCAATGTGCAGCAGGACTACACCACTTTATCCACAGTGAAGGGGCATTCGGACATGGAAGGGGATTCAGGCAGCATCAAGTATGAGGAATCCCCACCCCCCAACCAAACGTCCTTTATCCCGACCAGACGATTTTGTTTCGCTCCTGCCCCCGAATTTGTGTGTTACTTGCCTCGGGCGATCAGGATGCCATTAACGTTGGTTCCAGCCCTCTCACACATAAAACAAATGAAGGTTAAAATGAATAAATTCACTTTCTGTAGAGATTCTGTAAAGTCAGAATTACATTTATGGGCAAAGTTCAGTCAGTTAGGATACCGTACCAGCTGAAACTCTAACAGGGCTCTTTATTTGGTCACACACACACACACACACACACACACACAGTGGCAACAGCAGTAACTATAAGTATATTGCACAATACAGGAGCAGGGACACCACTCAGAACAAAAGAATATGACTGTGTGTGTGTTTGTGTGTGTGTGTTAGGGGTCAGTTTGCCACAGAATTCTTAATATCATCTTTTGATTAGAATCAGCCCTCTGCGGTGTAGTTACGGGCAGATTCAGAGCGAGGTTGGAGGCCAACGCCTGCAGCCCTGCAATCTCACCATCACAAATCTACACACACACACACACACACACACACACACACACACACACACTCTGTCCTTGACACCTTGTCTGTGGCCCCATTCGGCTCTATTTTAGTACCCACCTCTACAGAGAAATGAAGCTTTAGCACAGCTGTTAACCTCTCTTTTTTTCCTTTTCTCATTCCTTTCTCCTTTTCTCTTTCTTTTCTGCTTACATTTTTTCTCTCTCTCTCTGTCCCTTTCGTTTGCTCTCTCTTTCTCCCCCTCCATTCTATTCCTCTCCCTCTCTATCACACTTTTTCTTGTTTTTCCTCTCCTTCTCTCCCACCTTCTGCCTCACATCTCTTCCTCTCGTCTGTCTCTCTCTCATCTGCTCTTCTCTCTTTCTCTCTGCCCTTCTCTTATGTCTCTCTCCTTCTCTCCTGTCCTTCTCCCTCTCCCTCTGTTCTACTCTTTCTCTCCAATTTATCTTTCATTTATTTTGTTTCTTCACTTCATCTGTCTTTCACTCGTTCCTCCCTGTCCGTCATTTCTTTCTATGCGTGTATTATCTTTCTCTCTTTATCTTCTTTTTCTCCCCATCTCTCTTTCCGTCTTCTTTCTCTCTCTCCTCTCTCTGTATACTGTCTATCTTGTTCTATCTCTCCCCCTTTCTTGTTTATTCTTCTGTCCCTCTCTTTCTCTCTTCTCTTCCTCTCTTTCTTGCTCTCTCTCTCTGTCTGTTCTTTGTTTCTTATTTTCTCCTTCCCTCTCACTCTATCACCCTCTCTTTCTCTCTATTGCCCTTTTTTCTCTCTCTCTCTCTCTCTTTCTCCCTCTTTACCTCCCTCTCTCTCACAGAGTCGCTCGAGGCAGGAGGACCCAGAGCAGGCTCGTTTGAAACAGAAGGCAAAAGAGGTGAGAACACTGCTGATCATTACCCCTGACATTTCAAGGCTTCGCCAGATTAATTTTTCATGCAGTGCTACATATGTAATGCCATTTAAAGTCTGACTCTTAAAAAAAAAAAAAGTTAGAGGAATTATTTTCCCTGATTGATGTTCATGAATTCGTCTATCTCTCTCTCTCTCTCTCTCTCTCTCTCTCTCTCCTCCACTTTGCCTGCTCGAAATTTGGGCGAACCAGGCCTATTATTAATTGCGGGGTTTTTTTTTTAAAGAGTTAAATTGGGGCGCTGATTGAAGGTGCAGTTTGAGTCTTTTTCCTTTCACCAGATAATTTGACAATTCTATTTGCATCACAAAGCGTCCCTAGCATTTTCTCAGCTGGCAATTATATGTGCCCTTATGTCCCAGCGAGGAACACCATTAGAGCAGAGATCCAGAATACGACTCAAATCTGCTTACTTATAAGTTTTCTGTTTTTTTTTTTCTTTGTGTGTGTTTTTTTTTTTTGCCATTGTTTTTACGCAGCCAATTAAAAAGTTATGCTGGTCCCAGTGGATCTGGTGACGTACTGTGGACCAACAGGCCTACTTATTATTTTTCTAGTTTTAGGCAAAAGAGAGCACCCACAGTGTACTGGTATGTCTCTACTCCTTTGTGCATTGTTTGTTGTTTTTATAGAAACATATCATTGCTGTCACTGCAAAATAGCAATTTATTCCAGCTTTCTCATTCATCTATCTGTCTGTCTATCTATCTATCTATCTTTCAATCAGTTATTGTGTAATAAAGCAGCTTCCCTTTACATTGTGCCAACATTTACAATAAACGAAAGAGTACAAATACCCCAAATTGTCCAAATTCAAAAGCAAATGTTCAAGTACATTTTTTGCTACTGTACGTGCAGTATATCACTATATAATTCTGTTCTAAAAGTCTATTCATAGTCTGCAAATGTCCAAAGGACCAACACTGTAGTATTAATTTGCAGATTGTGCACATTTATTTATATACTTGTTGTCTAACTATTTATATATTAATTTATCCATCTATCTGTCTGTCTGCCTGTCAATCTCATAATCTACACAATGCTTTAACACTATATAAAACTTCTGTAACCTGTGTGGACAAAACTCAGTGTCAAAAACCTATTTGGAAATCAATACATTGATCTAATGCCCACAACTCATTCCCTTCTATCTTGTGTATCCAGTAGTTTGCAGACACCTAATCTTCTAGCATTTCTTACAAAATTAAGGGTACTAACAAGGTTTTAAATGTTCTAACATTGCTGTGAGTATTTGTTTGCATTCCACCACAAGAGCATTAGACTCTCAGGTACTGAAGATCACAAACACCAGCTCTTCCCAAAGGTATTGGGTGGAGATCCATCGCTCCTGAGAAACTCTAGTGATCTGAGTAGAAAAAGACACATTCAGGGTTCCCTCGGGTCAGGGAATTTCTGGAATATCAGGGGATTTCAGTAAAGGCATTTCCAGACAGGGAAAGTCAGGGAATTTGTTCATTTGGGTGCCAGGTCAGGGAATTATCTGGGAATTTTGTTAACAGCATATAGTGCAGTAGCCAAAACTTGATGTGTATTTACGCGTCTTTGTTCCCAGTGAGGGTTTTTGTTTTGCTCAAAACCCCTCCCACTCTAAAATTGTGCAACATTCTAGAACGCAAAACCTTTGCAAAGTCTGTGTTGACGTTTGTCCTTACACTCGCTAACTTATGAAACGTGCCAGGCACGTTTGTTTTAAAATGAACAATTTAAGGGCTGGTTCACCCAAAGTGTTGATGACAGAAATGCAAAGTGCAAAGTATGGGAGAGTGTGCACTTTCGAGCCACGCGAGACTGGGAAATATCATGTTGCGAAGATGAAGAGGCTGAAAAGATTCACCTCGTCTCAACTTCCCATCACTGCGCTTCTCCAGTCGTCCACATCAAGCAGCTTTAAAGCATATAGAGCTGCTTTGTTCAGAATGGCCCATTTTACTGTGGCTATTTCTGGATGAAACATGCATGTAGATGCTAGAGATGGAGTTGAGGTTTTGGTGTGGTCCATTCAACATGCCAAGCTGCCAATATTCAACAACAATGATGCAAACGCAGTTTTTAAATCTATAAATGCCCTTATTTATTTGAGGTACATTTACATGTGACTTAGGGTGGGAACCTCATCTTGAGCCCACCAGGAAGATGAAGGCACGATGTTAATGTGTCACATGGTTGTTCTGATTCAATTTCGGCACCAACCGGCATCGAATCACATCCCATGTTAAAGATTAAATGGTTGCAATCAGAGTGAACAAAAAATCCACATAAACTAGTTGAAAAAATGGGGGGGGGAACTTTTATAGTACAAAGACTGAGAAAAAGCTGTCTGATTACTGATAAACTCCCAGATGATTGTTACGTGGATCTGTTTAAAAGAAAACAATGTTATTTTATTAACATTTGCCCATCCCCTGCTCCCCACTCTTCCTTGCAGTGCATTGAAAACACATTGCTTAATCATTATCACATGGTTTCAGACTGATCTACATTAACCTTACTAAAATAATCCAGTTTTCTCTGAATACATGAGTCATCAAAGCCCTGCAGAGTTATGATTGGTCAGAATGCTCACAGAATGCAGTAATCAAACATCATGATTGGCTCATTTGTGTAATATATTGTGCTGCTTATCATACCTCCCCTGATGGGATAGTGAAAGTGGATCTCCTCCCTAGTAAGTGATATGGTGCTCAATTTCCTTACACAGATCTCACACACAAACTTATACTGATCTTTGTCACACACACATGCTTCTCTGTAGAGCCTGGATTAACTCCACATGCACACACTCATCTTAGCTGCACTCTCTAATATTCTCAGTGTGGCTTGATTGACTCCACACACACATATATACACGCACACACACACACACACACTCAAACGTGCACTCATTTTCCACTGCTGCAAATACACTCACACTCATTTTCAATCTGAATTTTAAAAAGGTCTTGCTGAAATTGCACTTTTATTTAATGTTCTTAGCAACCAGGAGCACCTCCCCCACTTTCTCTCTTTCTTTCTCTCTCTCCCTCTCTCTCTCTCGGAGTGTAATGGCAGTCGTTTCTCTCTGCGCTCTTCGTTTCTGGTTTTCATCACCTGATTGGCTGCGGGGGACAGAGCTGCTGTTTGTGTCGTGGACGAGCCCTCGCACATCTGCCCAAATTTTCATCAGGATTAATGAGGCTGACGGCCGCTGGCTTTACTCCGCTACAAGAGGATGGGTTGGGCGGTGGTGGGTGAATGGGGGGTGGGGTTGCGTTTGTAGAGAAACGGTGCAAGAGAGTTGAGATTTATTACCCAAAATCACTCGGACAGACCAGAACGGGCAGGACGTTGCACTCAATGACGAAAGTGTCAAATTTGAGAGTGAGGCAACAAGTGACCTGTAAGACAGTGACTCCACTGCTACCATCTGCATGTCTGATGAGGAGTTGGTTCATTTTTGGGGTAATGCAGAGTACTGTGCAAAAATAATGGACCACAATTAATTTCTTTATGCATTGTAGAGTCAATGAAAGAAATTGGAAAAAATATTTTACTGCAAAGAGCCTAAAGATACAATTTGCCTAGATAAATGAGTTCCAAACACTCAGCATTCAGCACCACCAGTATGCTGATCAGTTCCTGATCATCTGGAATCATCTGCACCTGTTTCTTCACTGGTTCAGCCCTTGAAGGCTTTATTCTGCTTGAACGATTCACTCAAAGGGTCACTGTGTGGCTTAAAAAACAAAAACTATTCCTCTAAACTGTCCAGGTTGAATGACTGGACTGAAAATGAGAGACTTGGAAAGTCCTTCATGTAGCCTGGAGAACTGTAGCATTAAGAAAGTCTAGCTCTTTGGATTTAAAATGTGAAGAAAAAAATGGGCAGTTCAAGCTTTTGCACAGTGTTGTGTGCTCAAGTGTTTGAAGATACGTGTTTATTGAGCGTTTTTTTATTAATTCAAGGGAGTTTCCACCCTTTGCGGCAGCAACAGCCTCCACTCATATCCTCCACTAATATTGTTCAGCAATTTTGTTTTAGGCCCTTTCCAACCCCTCCGGATCCTAAAGATTGTGTGTTTTGAGACTGGAGGAATTTCTGAATGGTAGGACTATAAATAGGTGAATGGGAAGTTTTAGCTGGCTGGTTGGGTGGTTCTCTGATGTCATCCATCTGTTTCTGCCCTTCAACAACATTCAGTTCTTCTTTCTGCCTCTGCTGTGTCTCCCAACAATATCAAACAGACACATTGACACACACACACACACATACACAAACAGACAGAGGGCCTGTTTCCACTGGACATAGGGACTATTTTTAAAATGCCCTCAGTGAAAAGCAATTCCCAAAACAGAGTGGAGAGAGAGAGAGAGAGAGAGAGAGAGAGAGAGAGATACAGGACCACTCATCATCCAGACCCCTACTCAGATAAAAATGTGGTGGAGCCACAGAGAGAAAAATGAAAGATGTGAGTGAATATGCGAGAGAGGCAAAGTAACAAAGTAAAAAAACAATTTTATAAAAAAAACAAAAAATGCTGGAGAGAGGGTCAGTGAATGAGGGAGAGGTAGAACACAAAAGAGTGGAGGAGAGATAGAGAGCAAGAGAGAGAGAGAGCCCTGTTGCCCTGGCAGATATATCACTGTGTCAGAACTTGCCGACTCTCTGAGGCCACAGATTCATCATGACTGGCCCGGTCTGCAGGCTACAGGACAAGAGAGAGGAGAGTAGCCTCTGTCCTGACCACCTGGGTCATCGGCCACCTTTTAACCCAACACCCTCAAGGTACACGCCGGCTACCAGCCGGAGTTTGCCTTGCCGAGCAAAGCCCAGCCTTTCAAACTTTAGAGCTAACCCCAAACCCAGCATCACACCAGCATTTACATCGCAAGCCCCACCATAAACATGTCATGTTTTGAGTCGTCCTGACAGATTTCGTTCATATAATTATCATGTCACCGTTACCAGTAATTGTCGTGACAGATTATGCCATATGCTATCTGTTTTGGCATGTATATGCTGTCCTGATGACATCTGTCATAACAATTACTGGTAATGGTAACATGACACTGTTATGGCTGAACATCATGACAGCTCATGACAGTACATGTCATGTTTATGGCAGTGATAAGTAAAGTGTTACCAAGTGTTACACTATTTATCATCATGTACAATATGTTGCCGGAGCTTCCGGGGTTCATGTGGTTAGCAACTTGTAAATCAGCCGCATCAGCCAATCACTGAAAAGTCGACCTTGCTTCTTTTACAGCACCTGGTGTTTAAAGAATGTCACCATCCAACCATCCGCACTTTGAATTCTGGTCTTCAAATCTTTGGAAGCTGGAACAGCAGTAAATTTGATTGGATTGAAATAGATTTAGATGCCTGCAAGACTAATTTAACTCCTCCCTGAACTTCAAGATCACATGTTCTTTGCTTCTCATTCTCTCCCTCTCTATCCATCTATCTATCTGTCTATCTCTATCCTGCACCCCGAGGGCAGCTCTCTGTCCTTGTAGCGATGCTCCACTTTTTCGCTCTGAGTGATTTCCACACTCATGTGAAACTGAGAGCTGTCCAATGGGAATCTCTCAACTTTTTGTTAGAATAATTTTCCTCAAATATTTTTCCACCTCAGGCCATCTGAGTTTATCTCTCTCTCTCTCTCTCTCTCTGTCTCTCTCTCTGTCTCTCTCTGTCTCTTTCTCTTGCTCGCTGTCTCTGATTCTCTGTCTCTCTCTCTCTCTCTCTCTCTCTCGCTCTCCCTCTCTGCCTCGTTTGCACGCCAGAATTGCATGAAATGTCTTGAACTATGCTTCCCTGCATTTTGCCCCTGCTCTCCGCTCAACCTTGTATGCTTCCAATTAGATAAAGATGCGCACACATACACACACACACACACACACACACACACACACACACACACACACACACACAGCCTGGCTGGATATAGTAACAGATCATGCATTGCCAGAAGTGCCTGGCTCTTAGCTCTAAGCAACTTAGGAAAATATGAACCGTTTCTTGGCCTGTGTGGAGTGGAGGCCTGTTTGTATTGATTATGCCAAGACTGACTGTCCTCAGTAAATGTAATATAGAAAATGAAGGATCTTTTCAAAGATATTTTTACAGTCTTATTGGACTGGGTTTCAGATTTCTAAATTATCCATGAAGAACAATTAATTATCTTTAAAGCTTTGGATTCACTTTAAAACTCTAACAGGTTACAGAAGATTAGGTGTCCCACCCTTTTAGCTATTTTTACATTTTCCAGACAACTGGAGATTTCCAAAAACACAATATCACACAAGAAATGCTTGTTGCTGTAAGAAACTGAACACATCACACTCCCAGTGAGATAGTGATGAGAGGAGAGCCACGGAGAGAAATTTTGGTCATTAATATTTGAGATGTTTGGAGTTTTCATTGGCTGTGAAAGCCTGTTCAGTTTTGAGCTGACCTGCTACTCTACAGCATGCATATTCTGGGAGAAAAAATTCTTCTTTTAAAGTAGACAGACTTGCATAAAGTCTTCTCTCCGTCTGTCCACTCTGACTGCATCAGAGTCTGCGCCCTCAAACTGACTGTGTCCAAAGGACAGCAAAATCTCTGTGGATTTGATCAGCACCCACTGGCCACTTTATTAGAATCACCTCACTTGTTACTGCTCAGGTCAAATCAAGTCAAGTTCACAAACTCTTATGTTTATTCATCATCAATTACATTATCATAAACTAATGTCAATCCCTGTGTTTCACAGAAAAAATATTAATAAATCAAAAAGCATAAAACTAGTAGGAAGTAAAATAAACGCAAAATAATACATATTAAGCCAATAAAAAAAAAGATTAAATGTGTCCTGTAAATGCAGAAATTTAAAAGGAGGAGGAGAATATTGCATTTTTAATGGCTTTTTAAAGCTACCATTGGCGCAGATCTGATGCTGATGGGTAGTCAGTTGGACAGCATAATGGATAAACAGCTCCTGCAGATCTAAGAGACCTACCAGGAATAAATATTTTAAACATATCAGAAATGTTTTAGGGCCCAAAATATTAAGTGACTTGTACAAAATGGGTAAACCTTTGAAATCAACTCTGTACCGAACCGGGTAGTATACTGGTATCACACGCAGCATCACACAATAATCATTGTGACCACAGTGTTGAGAATGGTTCACAATGTAATAGCGTCCAAAGTACAAAAGGCAAAGCGTATCCATACTGATGAAAATAAATCTGTTGTATCAGACAATGAAAGGAGCAGGTCAAAAGTGAATTGAACTTCACATCATGATTGCCCTTTCCTTAAAATAAACCTGAAAAAAAAGAAAAGAAAATGCCTCTCCATGTGCCTTGAGTCTTTTTGAGTTATAATGCTCAAGTCTGAGTCAAAGTCTGAGTCACTAGTGTTCAGATCAATGTCAGCTTCGAGTCAAGTGGATTTGATCATGTTGAGACTCAGGTGGTCCTCTTTTCACTAAACAAGTAGTGATTTATTTTTTTTGATGCGCCACAGCGTGTTTATTGTTTCATCAAACATCATATTGGATTAGACAGGAATGAAAAAATGCCCAGGCCGTTCTGAGTGCTGTGGGATTTCGTTTTCTTCTTGTTTGGCCACTTTGTTGTTGGTAGTTTCTTTCCTTACTTATCCTGGAGTCATGTCGTGAACGAGAGAGAAAGAGAGAGAAAGGATCTGAGCTTTTAAAAATACCTTTGGTGTTCCTGTGTGTTTTTGAATATTACAAAGTAGCGTAATGAGAGGGAGAACAACAAGAAAGGAGATTTTTTTTATTTTGCCTGCAAGCAAGATGGTGGAGTGTCTCTCCAGCGAAAGGCCCGTGTATGTGTGTTAGAGCCTGTAGGAGGCCTTTTTCTTTGTGTGCAGCAGCAGCACTCCTTGGGACGCTGGCATCAGGGGAATTGGGTATGAAGAGTTACGCTCATGGCAGAGAAAGAGAGAGAGAGTGCGGTACGGGGGTGGAGGAGGACACATTTCAATTACACTCTGAGAAAAAAGGCAAAGAAATGAAAGTGAGAAATGAGTAAAAAGTCCCGACTGGTCATTTTCCACTCGTTACTGACCTACCCCCACCTAGCCTTTAAACTCTGTTTGCTCCGTTTACCCCTCTGTTCTCTCGCTGAACTCCGGGGGGGGGGTTAATTTGCTGTGGGTTACGTGGCGGAGAATGTGCAGAAAAGGGAGAAAGTGAGAGAACGAAAGACACAGAGAGAAAGAGAGCGAGGTTTTTGCGAGGTGGCTCAGAGTGTGCCAGCTTCGCCCGCATGTTTCCATTAGATTGTCATGTTGGCTAATTAGAGAGCGGCAGCATGATTCACCTTGTTAATTAGAGGGACTTGCACATCACGGGCCTGAGGGTGCAGAGAGAGAAGGAGAGAAAAGAGTGAGTGAGCGGGCGAGCGAATATGCAGAGAGAGAGAGAGAAAAAGCCCTATCTCCCTTGCCTAGAGTCTCTTTTTCCCTCTCTCTGAAGATTCTCCCTCTCATCTACCTCTTTCCCCTCCTTTTTGATTTGCAAATGAATAAATCATCGCTGTCGTTCTCTTACTGTGCACGTCTTTTTTTTTTCTCAGATGCAAATTAGGCCTGATCAATAGCAGGTGACGTTTTGACTTGGAGTTCACTTACGAAGGACAGAAAGAGAGAGAGACTGCGAGAGAGAGAGAGAGAGAGAAAAGGAAAAGAGTGCTTGCCCAAGCATGGGAGGAACGGCACGAAACAAAAGCAAAAGGATGGAAATTTTCTCCTTAGATAAGCATCATTTTTAATGATCAGCTCCTTTTTCTCAGGAGCAGCCTGATGGTGTGCTTGAATTGAATATGCTTATGAGAACCCACCCAACACACACACACACACACCAATCCCCCCCCATTCTTTTTGTAGCTGGCGTAACCCTGTTTCTTCCAGAGTGCAATTTTCCTCTAAAGCTAACACACTTCCTCTTGTTTTCACTGCTGACGCCTTATTCATTTAGATAATTAAAGAAGATCGTTAAACGCGGTCGTGTGCCGTTCATATGCCTTTGTGTGCGTAATTTCTGCAAATACTGTTCCTATGAATATGAATGGGAGGCCATTGTGGTCGCGGCTCAAAGTAAAGCCGTGAGGGATCCTGGGTAATTGGGTGCTGGCCTGAACCACAGGACCCCAAATGGCCAAATGTCTACAAAGCACAGTGTTCCAAAGTCGTCATCTCACAGGAAGGGTTCATCTCAGGTCCAGCTGCTGGGCTTCTTTGCTCTGAGGTCGGAGGCTTTTGAACCAAGCAGTCAGCATTTGTCTGAGGTCACACCGCTAAATTCAGAAGTATTGACACATGAAATGGTTATCCAGTGGAATCTGATCTGTTCTGTTCAGTGAGTTCCACCTGTCCATTTCCTTTATATACCGGTAGGTCCTAATCATTCTCCTTAAGTCTGGGCCAACATCATATTCTGGTTTTGTGTAGAAATGGACTGTCTTGCTGTCTACAATGTGACAGGCTTCAAAGTGTCTAAAGATACAAGGAGCTTAATTTAAAAAGTTCCAACCACTCAGCATGTAGCACCACCAGTATACTGACCATGGCTTGAAAGTCTGGAATCGTCATCTCCTGTTTATTCACTGGTTAAGACTTTTAGGTTTGAGTGCTTTGTTATGCTTAAATGATTAATACGTAGGTCACTGTGTGTCTTAACAAACAAAAAACATTCCTCTGAAATTGGTCAGGTTCAGGGACTGGACGGGAAATGTAAGCCAAAAACACAGAAACCTGGAGAAATGTTCCACAAGACTACATTAAAAATAGCAACAAAAATGCAAAATATGAAGAAATAGGGAATGGCTCAAAACACAAGTTTGAAAACTAATTAAGAACCTTAAGTATTAATTCACTTACCTTTTAAAACAGTATTGTTTTTGGTTTTTTTAAGTTTCAGCTAATCGTAAGACGATGCATTTTGTGCATCAGGAAATCTCTGGTACACTTGCTTAGGAAGTTTCTGACACTGTATGACTACTGTTAACAGTGGTCGCAGTCAAAAACATACAGTACTGTGCAAAACACTTGAGCAGCCCTAATTTCTTCATATTATACTTCAGGTAAAACCTGGTGGTTTAGAATGATCAGGCCTGTGATTAGTGTACTGGTGGTGCTGATCACCTTACACTTTACAACCTGATGCAGTCAAATATTTGCTGCCATTATTTTAATGTAATCTTCTCATTAAATCTCCTCAATTTGAAGGACATAAAATAGTATTCAATGAGGTGATGCAAAGCAAAATATAAAGAAATGAGGGGTGGCTCAAGACCTTTCCACATTACTGAAAATTCCCCTGAGATAAATAGTTTCAGTGTGTAGTTTCAGTGTGTACTCACGCTAGTATCATTTCTCTCTGCTTCAAGTGGTTCAGTGTGATAGCTATGCTGCTCTCAAGCATGGACCTTGAAGGTGAACGTCCTATTTAACAAACATGGTGGGTCTGGACCGTTTAGTGCAATTTGAGCATGGCCCAGCAGGGGGAGTGGGGAGGGGGCACAGGGGACTTGGGCATGGGACAAAGCAACCAGGCCTGGAGTGAATTCGTCCTTAAATTTTCTTGGCTCACTGACACAGTACATTATATTCATTCATTTATCCAAATTAGCTTTCAATTGAAGAAAACACTCACATTTCAGGACAGTGGGAGAGGCAGAGAAGAGTTAAAAACCGTAGAAGTGCAAGGCGATGTGATGTATTTAGATAGAAGAGTGAGTGTGCTTTAGGGTAGATCATCAGGAGAAAAGTTACTCTCTGTATAGATGAATCTTCTGGTGGTTTTTAAAGATATAGAGCGATTTATTAGCAGATCGTTCCATCTGCGGGGAGCCATGAATGATGTCACTCTGTAGGCAAGAGTTAGTGTTCTTTAATACAAGCAGCCATGGGAAGCCAGTGTAGCTCAATAAGCAGTGGGGAGACAAGTGACCCCAATATAGTTTACCATTATACTATAACTACACTGGATGCTAGGGGATTGCCCCTGGGATCAGAAGGTCATGGGTTTGAACCACCTGAGGTCCCCTTGAGCAAGGTACCGTCTCCACTCACTGCTTTCTGGGTGCTGTGCCGCTGGCTTGCCTTGCTGAATGGGATAAACGCAAAGAGCGAATTTCACACTGTTCACAGTGCTGTGTTTATGTGTGTCAAAAACGGACACTTTTATTTCTTAATTGAATGAATGAAGTAATCAAAACATAATTAATAAAAAGCAAAAATATATTATTTTTACTGTCTATGTTAAAGTTGTGTGTAAGATTCTCATTCTGGTCTCTGGATTCGGGATTGTTGTGTAGTTTAAGATATCCTCAAATAATAATTATTATTATAATATTATGACTGGTCATCTGAGGGCCCTTGGCCCTGGGGGATGGAGTACCTGAGTCTGTTCAGGTAGTCTGTACTCTGAGAGAAACAGACATATCTTACCAGCTAACAGCCTCTTTTCCCCCAGAACAGATTTATCCAAAGTAATCCTGGCCACACACACACACACACACACACACACACATACACACACACACACACACACACACACACGTGTGGTCTGGAGATGGTCTTACAGAGTCTTTGCATCATAGTGGAGAGAATGTGCGAGGGTGTGTGAACTGTGGAAAGGGGCATGTTTTTGGTGACAATTCTTATTTTTACTTTTTTAAAGAAAGAGACACCCATAATCCGCTGATGCTGATGCCGTCATTTTTATTTAAAAGGTATTTAGCCATTAATGGAGCTTTTTTTATTTGAAACATTTTTATTTCATTTATAACCCCTAGATCCCTGTGGGTGTTTTTCCCAGTTTTTCGTTGCTTTTATTTAAAGCCTTAAAGAATGTACAAATGTGTCATATTTCTTTTCTTTTTTTTTTAGAACAACCTAGCCAATATGATGAAATTAATTCTTTTAATTCACGGCCTTCCATATTTACACGTGTGAATGGGAATCTGATATAACTTGTTTTTTCCGTTTGTTCAGAACTGTAAAAATGTCAGCAATTTTTAAAAATGGTATCGTTCAAAATCAGACCACCTAACTATATATGTATTTATTTATGATTGTAAAAATAATGAGAAACAAATGTGTGAGAACCCTAATCAATTGTGAGTAGGTGGTAGGAGTATGTATATAATACAAACAACCCACCACAGTGACGAGACAAAAAAAACCCATTTAGACATCAAAACAAGTTCACAATACACAACAGTGCAAAATCACTACATAGAGAAACTCAGAAAACAAAATGAGCCTGTAGCGAAGTAATATAATCAGACAAAAACATCATCTGTACTTATTCAATAAATTAACAGCAGCACAAACAAAAGAACATGTTATGGTCACTTGAGGACCATAAGATTTTATAATCAATGAGACTTATATTAACAGCTGCTAAGAAGACTGATTCTACCAGGACCCTAATAAATCACAGTGTTAAATATGTAGTTACTGTTAATTTAGTATTAATGTGTAACTCATTATCTTAAGTGTTCTTTGAAGAGGTTGGTCTTCAGTTGCTGTTTGAAGAGTCTTGGCCATTCTGACAAAGTTTGTTCCACCACTTCCGTGCCAAGACTGAGGATGCATTCATGACGTTGTTGCCTCTTTGGGCTAAAGATAAAACATGCACCTGCACCTCAGGGAACATGTTTAACATGCACACAAATCTGCAATTGATGCTGAATTCTGTATGTGTGTTTAAAGGCGGTGTTTTAAAAGTAAACTTTGTGGGGCGACAGGTTTTTTTGGGACCCTAGTAATCTAACTCAGCATGGCTCCCTGAGGCCACGGCATGCACGATTTTTGTTGGATTGTTGGATTTATGTCACATTCCTAAGTGTCACGTAATGTGTCCTGTGTACCCCACGCACTTTCACTCTTTATTGCTCCTCCAGTCCGCTTGTTATTACTCCTCACTTTAATTTTCAACCCACAGAAAAACAAAAGAAAACAAAGCCATTGTGGCTGGAGATCAGCGTACATGCTACTGCTTAGCCCCCCTTCGGGTTTGGCCCTCGCACTTCTACACGAGGTGACCGAAGTTATAGAAATGTCACCCTGGTCTTGACCTTTTGTAAATTAGATTAACAGCAGTGCTTATGTGCCTCCAAAGGGCAGTCGGCTAAGATAAGCTATTGTCGTTTTTCTTCCCCAGCTTTAGAAAACCACATTCTAAAACAAACCTATTGATCAAACATGACAATCATATGTGTACAAAATGAAGCTAAAGGTTATCATGCTATCGGGGCTGAACGAGGAGAGCAGTTTATTGAAGAAAATTGGGAAAACATCCCATTTTTCAGTTTGGTTTGTAGAGGCGGGCTTGAAGTAGCTCCTCTATTACTGCCGCTTACGAGGAGCTCATAAAAACTTGTTCAAACTAGAGACGCCATGATTATTAGATTAAAAAGCAAACTGTGAATGGTATGTGTGTGTCTGCCCTTATACATTGTGAATGATTAATTCACAGTGTTTAATACAGTGTTTACTTGGGTGCAAGTTTTATTATATTTAAA
Source organism: Rhabdalestes septentrionalis (assembly GCA_037832545.1). Classification (NCBI taxonomy): domain Eukaryota; kingdom Metazoa; phylum Chordata; class Actinopteri; order Characiformes; family Alestidae; genus Rhabdalestes; species Rhabdalestes septentrionalis. The sequence goes on from JBBMFX010000017.1 coordinate 14,488,262, forward strand.
AGGCAAGTTTTATTATAAATATATATTTTTATGATTTAGGCATAAAAATATGTTTAATCAGTCATCGGAAAAACTATTTTGATTTAGAAATGGTCTATTCTAAATACTCAATTGCTAATTTAATCGATATTAATGGACCTGGGGGGTGTTTCAGAAAGTCAGCCTCGATAATTTAAACCCAAGGTCCAGTCTGCCCAATATAAAAAGTGCTGAGGGACACTCTTCATGTTTGGGCTTCAGCCTTCTGGCTAGCTGAGAAATCTATGTGGCTTAATGTGTGATAGAGACCTTTTAATTACTGCGGGTTCCCAAAGGTGTTTTTTTTTGAGTAAGCATAATGGACTAAAAGGAAAGTTTTGTCCATGTTATCAAGAGGAAAATGTAGTTTGAATTTAAACAATCCAGATCCTGAAATATTTCTGCTGCCCATTGCTTAGATCTGTCTTTGGACCACCCATTGCAGATTGCTAAATACAGCACTGTGCAAAGGACTGAGAAAATCATACTTAAAAGTGAACTGGGCAGTAGTATTATAACTCTAATCAGACAATAATAAACAGTACAAATAACATTAAAACCGTATATAGTGGCTTTATATATGGCAAGTCTCCCACCACAGATAAAACAATACTTCCAACAATTTGCATAGGTGCCTAAGACACTGCTGTGTGAACTGTGAAAAATGTATCAAAGTTTAACTCCTCGGAGATGTGTATGTAAATGGCTCCCCGGCCTCCCGCCTGTAATTCTGTGTCTTTCCGTCTGTGCAATGGTACATATCGTTGTCTGCGGTGGCGGTGATTCGTCTCAGATCGTGCTCGGTTCTCTTGGCTGGCATCGCAGATGGCGCTATGAGGTCTGCATTTATCAAGCGGGCATAAATCTGCGGATGTGGCAGTCGCCCCGGGGCATCGGGTCTGGTGCCAACTGGCGGGCGCCGGAGCCGAGTGGGGCCGGTGCCGTGAGTTGGGCTCCGTCGAGCTGCAGGGCTATCGCAGGGTCAGCGCGACGGAGACCAGAGGGCTGCGGCCGGCCTTAACCCAATTATTTCGACTGATAGGAGCCT
>JBBMFX010000017.1:14542050-14557491 GCA_037832545.1 Rhabdalestes septentrionalis
ATATGTGTGTGTGTGTGTGTGTGTACACTACTCACAATAACTTAGGGATATTGTCAGACACATTTGGGATAGGGAGGCAGTTGAATTGGGGTGATACACACCTCATTTTATGTTTTCCATGTAATTGTGCAGGTGTGCCTTATATTGGGGCCAATACCAAAAGACAAGCTTTTTTAATGAGGCATCAGTTTCAACATTCTGTGGGTATAAAAAGCTGCTACAGTCAGTAAGTCATTCCAAGCTCATCATTCAAACTGCCATTACCACACGACATCGCTTACTGGACAGGCAGTGCGTGTTGCGCATGAGTAGCGTTTTAAGTAGTCCCTCTAGAACACAAGTAGCGTTGGTTCCGTTCTTCGAGCCAGCGCCTGTCACGATAAGAAATTTATATTTAAATATTTGGCTGTTCAGTGCAGGGGGCCCATTATGGGGCCCAGGAGCAATTCTACGGGCGCCCTGGTCCCCGTGTAGGACTGCTTATGCTTGCACAGTAATGATGGTCGTCAGCGTTGCTGGAGCAGCCGAGGTCAACATGGGTTTGCTTCGGTGGAGGAGGTGCAACAGTCTGGGCAGCATCACCAGTCAGCACAAAACAGATTTGGTTATTGCACACGACTCTGCACGTTCTTACCACAGAGACATCAATGAACCCCTGATCATCCCCTAATTCCGCCAGCACACCCCCAACTTTCTGCTCCTGGATCATGCTGCTGTGGAAGTAGGGAGTCTGGTCCGATGAATTATATTCTCCATCATGTGGATGGTCAGGTGTGTGTGTGTGTGTGTGTGAGTGAAGAGATGGACCAGGATGCACTGTAGAAGGTGAGGTAGTGCTCTGTGTGATGTTCTGCTGGGAAACATTAATCCTGCGGTCCTGTGGACGTTACTGAACACCAAAACACTGCAGACGGTTTGAGGAACCGCACCAGCAGGTACAAGGGTGGATTCTCCAAATTCCAAGGATCCTGATCTGATTAAGAATCTGTGGGACAAACTGGTCCGATCTACGGATTTCACACCTTGGGGGGAAATAATCATAAAACTTTGTGCTAAAATTTAGGGTTCGTTTTATATTTTACATGTTTTATTCTTCCAATATGCTTGTCAAATAGAAATTGTGCATTAATAGTGGAATATTTAAGAGATGTGGATATGAAGTAATTCATATTTAAAGGACATTCTGACACGTTTTGTTTCCAGTGACGTGTATTAGGAAAAAAAAGTATAATTTAATTACTATTACTACTATGTTACTATAGTAATAGCAATGATCTTATGCATAAAAAGATTCCACACTTGTAATAAACAGTACATCTTTTTTTATTATAGCAAATATGCAAGTAAATAAAAAAGAAAAATCAACAAATAAAAAAAAACATGGAGACACTGTTAACAAACACATGCCCTTTGAATACCACAGTCTAATCATTAAAACATTAAATTAATATCAATTTTCACCTCGGTATACATTTCAAATTTTTTTTCTTCTTTTTTTAAATCCATATGTACACGGCATATTGCTCAATTAATGATTTTTCTTCTTTTAAGAACTCTTTATGTTTTTAGGCCACGTGAACTGGAGAAAACTGTGTCCCAAACTTTTGATATACAAATAACTGTACATAATACAGACGGCAGCACCGGACTGGACCGCACACCTTAGACCTGCTGGCCTCTTTACGGACCTCAGCGACTCCGCCCCGGAGATTCAGTACGAACAGAAGCACAGAGGAGAGGATTCTTTTCTGTTTTTTTCACCTTCCTCACTGGAACCCAGAACATCTGAGCATCCAGCTGTGTGTGTTTGTGTGTGTGCTCATGACATCATTAAGGTCAAGCTGTTTCTGGTGCCTCTCTGTGTGTGTTTTCCCCCTGAAATATCTGGCTGCTTTCAAATGAACCCTTGAATGATTATTGATCTTCAACTGATCTTCACTCTCGTCAGTTTCCACATGGGGAGATTTTCTTTTTTTTTTACCAAAGCCATCAAAGCATACAACTGAAATTCCTTGGCTTGTAGTCTTTTTTTGTTGTTGTTTTTTAGAAAAACAATTGTGATCGTGAATAAATTTATGAAAGTATTAAATGAAAAGTAATATTAAAAAGAACAAACAGGCAAACTAAGACATGCACCAAAGCTACAGCTGTATCACTTCATCACTTTGGACCAATCAGAACCAGTTCTGAGGTTCATCACACTTCGGTTAGCTGTTGGACATTAAGGAATAAAATCTATTTGTATCCTCCTGTTTAGTTACACGGGTTGTTCTTATAACAGCAACAACAATGAATGAATGAATTGCCAAAAAAAAAAAAAAGGAATTCCCACATTTCACATCCAAAACCTCAGCTGGTCTACAAAGTCTCCAGGTCGACCCCAGATGTTCTGAGAATGAGACGGACACAAAACTGCAGAAACAAACCCGAGTGTCGCGGCTGGACATCATTGTTTGGCGTCGCCGAGATAATCACTGTGAGACAGAAGTTTGGGCCCAGACTTTTAGGAAAACATTTGCAAACTTTTAGGAAAACATTTGCAAACTTTTAGGAAAACATTAGAAACACAAAACAAACGTAACTGATTGTTTTTAAATATTTTACTGTCAGGTCTGAATTTAGCAACTGACTTTCACTTTGTGTTGATCACGAAAAAAGTATCACTCAGTTCCTCAACATCACACAGTTCTTCTGGTTTATAATTTTTGATTCTACAAGACTATGATTCCAATCCGTCTTCAGCATAGTGCCAAAGTTACATCCAGAGAAAAAATAAAATGTGAAAATGTGCTGGGAGGGTTTAGACACGTTATGCTAGAAAGGATGTGGTGAATTCTTTTGAAAACGTTAGTAAATAAACTTTAACACTGGTTTGAAATATTTCGACTGATTTTGAAGACCAGTGTATCTTTGTTGATACAAGGGCCCAAACCTCTGGACTGCAGTGAAGAAGAAAATGTTTTGCTCTATTGTTACAACTTACACACACACACACCTCAGATGTTCTGCTGAACTCAGCTGAGATCTGAAGGGTACTTTCTGAGATGTGTTTGAGTGGCGCTGTGGTTGGTATTTATCTGTGTGTGTGTGTGTGTGTGTGTAGAACAGCAGGGGTCCAGTAGGTGGGTATGAGGGGGTGACACAGTAGGAGGGAACTTACTCCTCTGGCACTGCTGGTCTGAGAGCCTCTGGGACACACACACACACACACACACTCCACACATGAAAGGAGTGGTTGACCATTCCCTTTGTGGTGGAATGGATGAGAGGGCCGAGCCGAGTCTGGATCAGAACAAAGCCCGTCGTGATTAGGTTTCCCTGCGGGGTGGGGGGTTTCTGCTCCGGGCCTTTAAATCCACACACACACTCTCTATGGGCTGTTTAATCAGAAGAAAGTAAACACTGCACCAAAACCATCTGAACTTAAAACTTAAAACTAGACCACCCTTCTTAATGACCACATTCTCCCCAGATCATAATGAGGGGCTTTTAATTATTATTTTTTTCTGGCACTGTTGAACTTCTCCCAGTTCTGTTTTTAAACGAGCCTGCCTTTGACCAAAAACATCAAAAATGAGGGGGTGGGGTAAGGGGGGGTCTGTTTGATCAAATTGGTTTGGGGTGGAAGAAACAGCATCTGTAAGATACACACACACACACACACACACACAGAAAGAATGGGCAGAACTTGTGTCTTTGAAGCAGAGAGGCTGTGTGAGGGATCAGACAGAGGGTGGCTGACCTCTCGCTCATTTGTTTATTCTCATGTTTTCAGAGTTTCTGTGAGTTCGGGCCGGTTCACTTTGGGTCTTGGGTTTCTGAAACTCAGGGAAAAGTTTGGCGTCAACTGCGGTTTTCAGCTCTAAAGGAGCTGGATTCATTTTTCACAGAGAACAATTTATCCAATGATTTATCAGCTACAATAAAATGTCAGGTATACTGTTTCCCTCCATAACATTGTTGGGCTACCTTTAATTTAAAAAAAAGAAAAACTTCTTTATCGTCTAGATTCCACTACTGTGTAACTATGAGTGAAAATTGTGTCAAGAACAAAGTGTGGTCAAATTCTAGCAGCAAATGAATCTGCAACTGCATTGATTCCTGATCAAATCTGTCATTTTAATCTAGTATGAATATGCAGTGCGTGGTTTTCACAGAGAGTAATAGTTCTCTGTAACTGGCTAAACCCTCAGTGATAGCAGTCCTGTTCAAATGCAATTTCCAATATCTGTCAGATATTTGTGGCGAATACATAAACTTTATGCTAATCAAAGTGTCCACAATCCAGGAGATTCTGTATCTGCTCGGGTAAAACGAATCCAGCTCCAGTAGTGCTTCTGACGACCACACTCATATGAATGTATTTGTACGTATTTTCCAGCTTCATTAGTGCTCTCAAATCAATCCCTTTTCCAAACAAAAGCTCTGTGCAAATGTCTCCTGTACTTGGCCTGATCTTTGCGTGGGCATCTTATAACGCTGTAATGATGCAGCGAGGAATTCTACTACACAACACCTGAAGAAAAAAAAGCAATCGTTTAATGCGATAAAACAAAAGCGTATTCCCATCTAACGAGCTCATCCTATCGAGACTCCTTAAATTCAAACGCAGAAGTCTTTTGGCACGGTACTTTTTCTCACGATAGCCAGAGGGCAGAATATCTGCACCATGCCTTTGGCCTCCCTGTTTGTTTAAGTGCAAAAGTATGTAGTCGAGCGTGTACAGCCCAGCGTTTGACACGACTTTGGCTATTTTCCAACACGTTTCAACTTCGCCTCCCGGTTCTCCAGCTAACGTCCACACATTTGGCCGCAATCATGAGGCGGCAATGTAAACTAACCGATTCTTTCCGATCTTTTGATCTTAACAGAGCTTTCGGGACGTCCGCATGCAGCTCACGTCGGGTTTGGGACGCCGGGCGAGATGTTTAAAAGGCTCGTCGTGAGAATCGGATTTCTCCGTTACCTGTTTCTGTAGAAACGCTCGTGTTTGCTCGCAGCTCTCTTTAAGCAAAGAGGCCTTTTCTGGGCTCTGAATGCATTACAGTCCACACTGCGTTAACTGCCCTGCCTCAGGCCATAGTAGTGTTTTCAGCAAAAGCAGTGCCAGGAAACTCTCCCCCAACCTAATGACTCCAGAACACTACTCACATTCATCCTTCATATAACAAAAGAAAGCTAAAACAAACATGAGAATCAAACCAAAGAGGGGAAAAAAACAACAAGGAAAAACAAATCCTAGTATTAACGACTGTGTACATCACGGTGGCAGGAAAACGTTATAAACAGTAATGTGAAACAATCAACTTGGCAGAGGTACGGGAGCTGGACTTGTGCTCGCTGAGTCGGTCCTCTGAATGCCCTGCGTTTCGTTTCGCTGCGAGTTGTTGACGGGTTCCAGCTCTGCTGGCCTTGAGAACCGGTGCACAAACACACACAGCGCCACGGGATGAGGAACACACACATGCTGACAACTCTCATTGGTCAGTCGTTGGCTTGGTCGTCAGGGATTGGCTGAGCTGCTTCTATCCCGCCCCCTTTTGCAGTTCACTCTTTGGGTTTAGTTCGGAAGTGTGGAACCGGCTGCTTTATCTGCTTGTGTTTGTTTACATTACATTCCGCTTTGGAGCCGGCGAAGCTAACAGGCGTCCGTATCTGAGTCTGTATGTATGTGTGTGCGTGTGTGTGTATGTGTGAATGTTTGTGCATGCGTGCGTGCGTGTGTGTGTGTGTGTGTTTCAGTATGTATGTATCTGTGGAACTGGGATGTTAAGTCTCTTAAGGAAGTCTGTCTGGTGTCTAGTCCAGCGGCTCCTGTTTTATCCTGATGGGCGTGTTCATGGACTGGCTCCTCCTGTCCTCGCGACACAGGACGTACTCGCTGAACTGGGAGGAGTCGACTCCACCGCCACACGACGCCGCCACGCTGAAGCCCTTCTGGAACAGACGCTCCAGCACCTGCGAAGATGGAGAATATAATAGGAGTGAGTCAACAACCCTGAGGTTCCACCCCAACACAAACCTCAGTGCCTCATACAGACATGTGGACATGTGTAGGAAACTAACGGGCTGAGGGAAACCAAGTGGAGTCAATATTTGGTTACTAAAAAGTTAGTTACTACTGACAAGCAAATTCAAGTTTAAAATTCTTGCATGATTCCTAAGTTGGAAGGAAAGAGAAAGCATGAAACAATACAAAGTTTAGCTTTTAATGTTCTTAAAAGCCTTAACAAATTACCATGATTGAAATATACCAATTCATGTGCACAGATTTCAAATTTCGGCAAGCCAGCAGACGCAGTGTGATGCTCTCAGAAACGTTCTGCTGGGAAACTTGCATTCATGTGGGAAGGCAAAAACTGTTCAGGAACTATGGCGAGTCTTCTGTCAACTAGCTGGAGCAAGGCTTTATAAGGAAGAGTGTGGTCTTGATGTCACCATATGAGAATGTGGAAAGAATGACAGAGAAAAGAGACCAAGTAACTGAACTGAACTTGGAAGAAAATAAAGGAGAGAGAGATTTCATTTTCTTTAATCCCGCTGGCTGGGTTTTTCTGAGGTGGTATCAGTAAGTCTCAAAGTGAGAAGGTGCTGTCTGTGTTTACCTAATCTGTGTCCTGTAACAAAACCACCTCAGCAACCAGATGAGGGCTAAACACACCGGACTGTCATGAGGGCTTCATGGTAGATGTTACTCCACAGGCTGAGTTCACTGCAACATATCAGTGTTTTTCCACTCCAGGTCATGGAGGCAGAGGGCAATGCTCAGTTCACTGCTTCAGTGCTTTAACAAATCACTTCCAGGTTCATGCACAGGTGGAATGAACTTTGCTGGCCCTCTGTGTTTGGGTGGGTGGGGGGGGCATGAAGGCAAATGGATGGGGTTATGCAGGGCAAGGCCTTCAAGCAGTGTGAGTCCCAGTCAACACACATGGAGCTGGTCAGTCAAGAAGCTGGTCAATCAAGACATGGTATCTGCAGTTTGCTTCTTTAACTTTGCACCAGTGCTACAAGAGTAATGTAGCATATCCCACCAATTAGAACTTGCAGGCCCAAATCACACATACACCTTAAGTGACCTCATGATGTGTTCACATTAAGCAAGGAGTCCTGGTGCTATTACTCCATTATTGGGGCAGATTTTACAGGTGGGCCTAGACCCCCCCAGAGCAGTTCTGCCTACAAACAAATTCTGGTGTAGAGGGTTTGAAGTGAAGAGGATAACACTGCTGCACACCAAGCGGGATTCCTACAAGAGACCACACTGCACCAATAACAGTCCTTGGGCAAGACTACATTCACCCACAGATGTGATAAGCAAACACTGTAAGCTGCTTTGTATAAAAGCATCTGCCAAATGATGTGAGTGTGAGTTTTTCAGTTTTAAAACAAGGCTGAGGTGTGTTCGAAGTCCTTGGTGGTAAAATAAAACTGATTATGTTCAAATGGGCCAAGTCTTCTTCATTTCCAGAACTAGGGATGGGTATCATTAAGGATTTAACGGTATTACTACTTATATCCATACCACTTATCTATTCAGTATTTTAATGGTATTCCTATCGGTAATTTTTGTTGAATTTTTTACTTAAAAAATTAAAACAAATTAAGAACAGTTGGACTACACATTAAGTGTAACAGATTAACTAGAGATGGTGAGCCAAATGCATATATCATGCAAAAAAGCCCATCTATAGTTTAGTCAATTTGTTTCTAATTATAAGATTATAACATTGAATAAGATAAAGAAATTTTGTTGTGGTTGTTTTACACTTGTTTTAAATATTCCAACACTTGTTTTTAACATTCAACAGTCAAAAATAGTATATAAAAACATGAAGAACAAGACTGCCAATTTTGCTAATTCATGAAATAGCAAAAAAAAGAAGCTAAATGATCAGCCTAAAGAACAGTTTTTCCAGATCAAATTACTCAAACAACTGGAAATTATTTGAATATCTTTATTATATAGCATTACTAGTCAGCTTCTCTGCTGCTCCAGACCAAAACTAAATAAGCTTAAAGCAGCAAAGCTGCATCATTATTTACACTGTCGACAGAAATGCAGTGAAACACTGCGACAGATGGATACTTTCACTTCAGCTGTATGAAAATCTTTCTTCCTCCATCTCTTAAAGCTCAGTTCTACAAATAAGTGAGTCTCCATCATCTTTCTTCAGTGTGAATATCTTCCCTCTCTCTCTCTCTCTCCCTCTTTTTCTCTACGTTCTATTCTCATTCCCTTTCTCTGTCTCTTCATCCTGCTGGTGAAAACAGACTGTCTCGGCAGCGTCTTCGCAGCAGCAGACGGTTTATGCTGAGTTTGAATGGGAGAAGTAATGATCAGGCCTGCCCAAGCATTACACTCACCAATCTACACACACACACAACAGCAAGCAGTCACTATTACGGAAATGATCAGCGATGATTACCACACCTCACAAATCTGCCTAATTGTTTTTAATGGGTGTGTGGCAGAGATTAAGGCGACCAAACACAGAGGAGACAAAACCAAATACAGACAAGCAAAGGGACACCAACACATGTGTCTGCACAAACACATCTGTCAGCAGTGAAACCCAGGTCATTTTTGGGGGCAATATTAGGACCGGAACAGTAGATTATTGCCAATACCATTTTTAGGACGCTTGTTCTTATAGCCAGCAAACGAGACGTATTTCCAGATGTGCAGATTAACCATGACATCGGTACTATTCCATATGAATACAGGAACTGTGCTGTAGCTAAAATGTACTGCGGTGACATGGAAATCCCGTTTTATGAATAAAAACTGGATAGTTTATGGTGATAATGACCCGTCATCCTAAAGCCTGCTTTTGATACTGTGGTCTTATATTTTTTAATAGTCTCATTTGAGTTTTTTTCTTTTCTTTCTCGATTTAAACCAGGTAACCCATTACCGAAGTCCTGGTACAACTTCATTTTTCTCATGGCGTTAGAAATCTGTCAAAGAATCTTTAGTTGTCTTTGTCAACTTGCCGGGAGTTAGTTTGTATCTTCATTATTAGTTTGTATCCCTATTGTTCTCAATTGTTATGACAATATTTTGACCAAATCAACAAGCAATGAGGCAGTCAGTTTGGCTGCACCCCACATTTGGCACTGCTATCAAGCAGATTGTTTTTTTTTGGTTTTGTAACAGAAAACATTTTTTCACAGTATGGCAGGGTTACTTTGCCAGTGTGGTGTTGGCCTAGTGGGTAGGATACTTGTCTTTGGACCAAGAGGTCATGGGTTTGAATCCTTCCCTCAGCTCACCACCACTGGGTTCCTGAGGAATATCCTTACACCTAAGTAACTCCAGGAAAACTGCCGCCTGTGGTTAGAGATTGGAAATCGCGTCGGATAAAAGTGTCTGCTAAACGGCGTAAATGTAAAATCACTAAAGGTGCCATTTAGGCTCAGCATCTGGACGTCTGATCACGAGTCCTCTTGGACGGGGATGTTCAGTTCGATTTTTGAAAGTCTGCCAAGACCTTACTCGTGAATTCATTTTCCTTTAATTAAATGTGAATGACAATCAGTGCAGTTTACACTAAACCATACTGTTCTCACTGAAGTGAAAAATGATGCTCTCTCTCTCTCCCTCATTATTGCTGTCACTCACTCAAAAGACTGTGTGTGTGTGTGTGTGTGTGTAAGACAGAGTGAGGGGAGGAGTGGGACAGCTGTAAACACAGCATGACATGATATTGATTGGGACATAACATTGATAGTAGTGTAGACACACGTGCATGCATGCACACACACAGACTCCAATATATAAGTTGGTAATCATTACTGCGATATTGGAATCCCTTTTCTTTTTAGCTGGGCTGATATAGTTAGCCTGGCACTCTGTTAACTCCCATATTGTGCTCAAACAGAACAGTCTGTGTTTCTTTGCCTTCCTGCACAGTTCAATATTGCTGAAGCGTTTCCAGCACTGAGCAAAAGTCCTGAGCCACTCCTTACACTCACATTCAGTGTTTTTCTATTTGGAGATGGTTTAAGTATGTCTCCACAATAAAGTGTGTTCATTGCAGGTACTGACGATGTTAACGATATGCTCAGAGACACATATTATAATTTACCACAATGTTAACACACAAATATGTATCTACTTACTGTTCTGACACATCTGTTTACAGTGGGTTATACAACAGCAATAAGTGGATTTAGGAGGAACAATTGTAAATGGGAACGTGTGTGTGGGGTCATACACACATCTGCCTATAGAAATGTTATTGAGAGTTAAGGGGTTTTAGAAGAGTGTGTATTTTTGTGTATATGCATGTGTGAGGTCATACACACATCTGTCGATTTCGATTTTATTGGGAGTTAAAAGATTTTAGAAGAGGAAAACTGTGTGTACGATGTCACACGTCTGTCTATATTTTATTGGGAGTTAAGGGGTTTTAGAAGAGTGAAAAGTGTGTGTGCTCGTATATGTGTGTGTGTGTGTATGTGTGTGTGTCAGACTGTCAGCGGGGACGTGCTCTCTCTCTCTCGGCGGTTCTGTTGCTGTCATGGTGATGGAGGAAAGATCGCATCCGCGCTGATCCCTGCGCTCAATCACTGTGATGTATGGAGCCGCTCGGACAGCTGCAGCTTTGGGACGCCAAAGCATGTGTGTATATGTCTGTGTGTGTGTGTCTCTGTGTGTGTATGTGTCAGTGTGTGTGTGTGTGTGTGTGTGTGTGTGTGTGTCTCTGTGTGTGTGTGTGTGTGTCTCTGTGTGTGTCTGTGTGTGTGTGTGTGTGTGTGTCTGTGTGTGTGTGCACGCGTGCATATTTCGACATATTTTAGTCCATTCTCTCGTTCTCTTTTTTTCTAATTCACTCTCTCTTGTTCTTCCCTTTCCGTCTCTCACACCCATCTTTACTCTTGTTCTCTTCTTTCCTTTGTTCTTTTTCTGCCTGTTCTCTTTTCTCTTTTTTACACGAATTCCGCTGCTTACTCTTTAATCTCATCTTTTTCATCCTCTTACTCTCTCTCTAGCATCAATCTGTGCCTTCCCTCTTTCTGCATCACCCTTTTTTCTCGCTTAGTTCTTTGCGCTCTTCCTCTTTTCCTTCCCACACTTTCTTTTCTCTCCTGCGCCACTCTCTCGCTTTACTCTCTGCCATCTCTCCTTTTCCTTTATCCCTTCTTTCATTCTCTTCTCCTCTACTCTTTATTCTTTCTCTCCCCTCAACCTTTTCTTTCACTTCTTCCTTACTCCCACTCTCTCTCTCTCTCTCTCTCTCTCTTTCAGAGCAGGTTGTTTTTATTACCCTGTGGATTCCTGTGATGTCGATGGGAACGTGTCTCCATCCAGAGTTTGTTTATTCAGCTTCTTTTGCAGTTTCTCTAGCTGAATAAAGTCAGTTTTTGTTTTAAAGTCGGGGGGAGATGTTCGTTGCCAAAAACAATAAAAATTGCAATCACGTCAGAGCAACGAATGCCTCTGTGTCTGTGAGAGTCTCTAATTTACCACCCAGCTCTGCCTGACTCCAGCAGCTCTCTCCCTCTCTCTCTCTCTCCCTCTCAGTCTGGCCTGGGGCTTTGAGGAGCATAAGCAATACTGAAAATCAGCGTTTATCAGAACTCATCAGGTGTCCTCCTTCTGTACTGGGACGTTTTGAAGCTGGGCAAAAGTCCCAACATTTTGATGGGGGTGCCCTATTTTTTGCACAGGGCCTCATTCAATATATTGAATCCAGCAAATAAACAGACAAATACAATTCATATGTTTGTATAGGCACTTATTTTCACTTCAACAAAATGTGCATGGTCAACCCAATTACAGTAACCAACAAAAGTTTTGGCACACACTGAGGTTTTACATGAGACTTTAACAGCATGTTCGGCCTTTGTGTGCGTTTATTTGCCAGAAAATGTCAGGTTTTACATGAGGTGTAGATCCCTGAAGCAATCACTACTGTTCTTAAGTATAATTTTTATTATGATTCTTTTTATAGCTGGAACTTCTCATCTTACAGCATCAAAATGCCTATTAACATCCGGTGCAGTGTGTGTGTATTCATATTTTTGAACGGTTAATCGGGGCTAAATACTGATTATTTAAAAAAACGATTATTGTGGTCAAGCAGACAGTATAATTTATGTGGATAGTGAGTGCGGGAGTGAGTCGCATTAAACATGCGCAGAGAGAGAGAGAGTCTGTGATGTCACAGCTATGGCTTCCGGAAAGCACCAGTTTAGAACCAGTTGGAAAGTAGATTTTCTTTTTTTCCCCTAAATCCAAATTTTATTTGTCACAAGCAATTACATTTCCACATCTAGTTATAATTATAATGTGAATGACCAGACATGTATTGGACATTTAACGAGCTACAAAGGGACAAGCTAAGTAATGAAACAGTTAATGAGTTAAAGGCCAGAATTTGACTCTGCAGTCTTATGCAACTTGGCAAATAAGTCATTTTTCTCAGTGTGATAACTAATATGTAAAAACTACCATGATTTGTTTGGTTTGTATAAAAAAGTATTTGTGTGAGCTGGTGAGGAGAACACAGGTTCGGTTCCAGATTCCTCCTTGGTTCCTCCAGCCATTGTTTTAATTTAATGAAGGACAGGTCAAGTCAAACCAGGTTTCTGATGAAGCTACAAGTAATACGGGACTTCCACAAGGAATACATTGATATACTGAACATAAAATCACAATTAATATTATTGATAACACTAATAACGTTATTGTTATCTATTCTTTTTAGCTGTGTTTAGTATATTCAGTAATATTAATGTGAAAAAACACCACTCATGTTTACAGTTTTTAAATATGATTTTTGCAGGTGCACAGCAGTGTATGTGGCCAGATAAGGACAATCTACTGGTGTGTGAAAGGACAACTGGATAGTGAGTTAATGTGTGAAAGTGACTTTAGTTGCAGTTTTCTTCAGCAGCGCTGAATCAGAGCTATTTTTCTTGAAGGAGTGTAAATAAATGTTCATGTTCATCTGCTTTGGTCTCATCACTGTTTCAAAATCTAATAACAAAATCATAAACTGTCATAAACGGGATAATCGCAATAACACACTGTACTGTGGGATATTGCAACCGTTGTGCAGATTGGCCTCTTGCTCCTTTGGCCTCCTGCCTGCGCCCGCAGCACCACCAGAGCCAATATCTCACAGTGTAGCACTCCCTCTATATTACTGCATATTTCTTCAAGTAGGTTGTATATTCAGCGCTGTGGAAAAGTCTTGAGACACTGCTCATCTCTTTACATTATGTTTTTTTATACTATTTGATACTTGTCAATCCAATCAGCATTTAGCACCACCAGTATACTGATCTCTGCACCTGTTTCTTCACTGGTTCAGGCCTTTAGTTAGATGTGCTTTGTTCTGCTTGAATGGTTCATACACAGGTCACTGTGTTTTAACAAACAAAAAACTGGTCAAGTTCAGGGACTCGACTGAAAATGGGAGACTCTGAAATCCTTCAGGAAGTCTGGAGAACTATTTCTCAAGATTATATTGACAATATATTATCTGGATCTTCAGAAGCAAAATATGAAGAAATGACGGGTGGCTCAAGACTATTGCACATAAACATTTTCGACATTCAGTGACAGGGGAAGGGTGGGCAATATTTCTGAATGTTTTGGCATTAATTATATAAAAGTATATCTTCCTTATTATTCTAAAAAAATAATAATTAAAACTACTAACATGGTTATTGAGGAAACATTGCATGAGTCATGATTTGCCTCAACTGGAACACTTAATAGTTAATGCTAACAAATACAATTACGGTATGTTCACCTTTAGAGTACCTTTATAAGACATAATGTCATTTTTACACTCATCAGTACTGACCTATAAAAGCCACCAACTATAGTTTGTGTAAGTTATTTTCATTCTTATACTTTTTGGCATTTGGCATATTTTCTCCTCCTACAACTTCTTAAATACTGGAATGGTTCCAAAGTAAAAACACTAGTTAGTATCAGGTGTGGTGCTAGTGTATTCTGATGTTTGATTGGTTGATCAGGAACTGAGCACTGATTGTTTTTGTGGAGTGCAGATGATCAAATCGCAGTGAAAATGTGTTTCAGAGAAAGAGTCTTGGACATCACCGGAAAATAACAAAATGCAGAAAAACAGCAAATTCAGCATATACGCACTCAAGAGACGATAGCACATGAAAACGTTAATGAGTGCATTGGAAGTCAAAGGATGGTCTACAATTTCTTATATCTTTATTTATACTTGTTAACTCAATAACATTCCAATGAATAAAGATTTGCAGTTTCTTAAATAAATAGATAGGCTATGTGCCAAAACTTTTTACTAGTAGTGTAGATGGGAACCAGCCTGTTCTGAATGAGGGTCATCATTTGGGGTCAAAAGGTCACTTTGACGTTTATGAAAACCGAAGAGATTCATTCACTGCTCGTCGCTTAGGGCACAAGTACTTGCACGTGTGTGAGTGTGTGTTCTATGCGCAACGCCTTTAATGAGAGCAGTTAAAAGCTCCTTCCCCGTCCATTTGAGACGGATGTGAGCTCAGAGAAAGCCCGGCTCCAGCAGTAAACAGAGTGCGAGCGAGAGAGAATGTTGTGTTAGTTGATGCGGCCAATTAATTATATTGCAAGCCATTTAAAAATCTATAAAAGAAGTACAAAGCGGTTCAGGCTGTTTGAGAAATTGTAAGTATGGTATTAAAAAATGCAATACGTGTGTTTGAGTTGCTTGGGGCAGCGTGGTGCTCGAGTCTCTCTGAAACAGAGAGAGAGGAGCCGTGGCTTTAAAAGGAGGGGTGTGTAAATTATGCATATCATTTTTCGCTGGTTCTGTTCTTTCCTTCTCTCTTTTGTAAAAAGATGAGAAAATGTCGAGTGCTGAGGAAGAGCAGCGTTTTACAGCATGTGTATGAGTTTGTGACTGGTTTGAAATGGTTTGTGTGAAGGACAGCGTCTATGAGTCCGTGTGCCGGTCAGTATGTAGGTGATTGTTTCTGTGTGTGTGTGTGTGTGTGTGTGTGGGTTGGGCGGGGGGAGAAAGGTAGGTGAATATTTGTGAATGTGAGTTGTGACTGACTGGTTGTTGCAGTGACAGTAGCTGTGTTTCCTGTACTGAGTTGTGATTTGCTAGTTGTTACAGTGACCGTGGCTGTGTTACCTGTACTGAGTTGTGATTGGTTGGTTGTTACAATGACAGTAGCTGTGTAACCTGTACTGAGTTGTGATTGGTTGGTCGTTACAGTGACAGTAGCTGTGTTACCTGTACTGAGTTGTGATTGGTTGGTTGTTAAAGTTACAGTAGCTGTGTTACCTGTACTGAGTTATGATTGGTTGGTTGTTACAGTTACAGTAGCTGTGTTACCTGTGCTGAGTTGTGACAGGTTGGTCGTTACAGTGACAGTAGCTGTGTTACCTGTACTGAGTTGTGATTGGTTGGTTGTTACAGTGACAGTAGCTGTGTTACCTGTACT
>JBBMFX010000017.1:14558692-14582119 GCA_037832545.1 Rhabdalestes septentrionalis
GGGACCTGGTGGTAACATTTGTGACATGTGTTTTAGCATTTGAGAAAAACTGTAATACAAAATATAAATAAAAGAGGGATGGCTCAAGACTGCAAAGCACAGTGTTTGTATTTGTGTACACAAATACACACACCCACACACGTACACATATGTGTGCTTCAAATTCAATGTAAAATGGTCAGAAGATTTAATATGGAATTCAAAGCATCATGATAACACATTCCATCTTAAAGTGTTAACCAAACCCATCAAACATCCATCACAACTTCAGTTCAGTACTATATAATAAGACATTCCTTATTAAAACACTGCCAGCATAAGTCCCATAAACGGTCACACAAACACAGACAATGTCGCTGCCATTATGGGCCTGTGCATTCCTTCATTGCAGCAATCTGTAGCTGACTGTGGCATACTGCCAACAGACCCCCACTCCTTCCCTCCCTTCGCCCCCCGGGGTCTTCTAGCCAGGGGTGATTTGCACCTCCCGCTCATGCCTTTAATTTCCCACGAGTCCAGATGGCAGCGTTCCTGCACCGTTTCCATGAGCGATACCACGATCTGGAGACAAGAGGGGGAGTAAAGCAGAGAGAGAGAGAGAGAAAGAGAGAGAGAGAGAGAAAGAGAGAGAGAGAGAGAGGTAGAGAGAGAGAGAGAGAGGCAACGAGAGTGAGAGAGGGAGAAGAAAAAGAAGGAGAGGAGAATGAGAGATAGAGAGACCGAAAGCGAGAAGGGGTGGGAGAGAAAGGGAGAAGAGAGAAAGAGAGAAAGAGAAAGAAAGAGAGACAAAGAAAAATGAGAGCGGAGTGAGGAAAGAAAAGGTGAGGGAAAAAGAGAGAAAGCGCAAGAAAAGAAGAGAGACAGAGAGCAAATGAGAGACAGAAAAAGAGAGAGAGGAAGACTGGGACGAATGGAGGATGACAAGAGTGCACAGGAGGCTCAACAGTTCCTAACTTAAGCTCAGCTGGAGGAGCCGTTGCCTTTCAAGTCCATGTGGATGTTAAACCTTCTGTTACACTGAGCTGTTTGGGCTGCCCATAAGCTGCTGGATTAGTGAGGTGCTGCAGAGCACCAGACACACCATTAATTTAATACAATTTTACCATCTCAATGTGTCATGACAGTAACATGATTATTAGAGCTGCACAATATGGACAAAATATCAGCATTTTACTGCTACATATCACGTGTGTGATGCCTTTCAAGATACAAAATGGCCCATTTTATCACTATCCTGGCATAAATCCTGTAAACATTGTTTCAAAAAACACATTCACTCTCTCATCCATTCAATTCATTTAAGAACAATAAGCTACAAAAACTGAATATTTTCAAATCATAGCTTTTGTTATCTCACAAATCCAATACATTTAAATATATCTTTTGAGGAACAGTTCTCCAGGATTCCTGAAGGACTTTCAAAAGCTTTTATCAGTCCAGTTCCTGAGCCGGACCACAGTGAACAACATATAAATTAGAGGTCGACCTATATATCGGTTTTGCCGATTAATCAGCACCGATAGTTGATTCCCGGAACTATCGTTTATCGGCAAAAATCCACGGCGATAGTTTTTCCGGGTTGCGCCAGAACTGAAGCGGCTGAGAACGGTCCGTTTTCCTTAAACAGTGCGAGAGCAAACATATCTATGGCAAGAGCCGCCTCTATTGAGTATTAAAATAGAACTAGAACTAGAACTGGACCATGTTACACTTGAATATCTTGCAGTTCTTTAACATGTCAAGTTTCTCCTGTTTCACAAGTTCAGATTTGTTGTTATTTGGAGTGCCTTTTATTATTCATTTTGTATGTAACACTTTTTTTTGGAGTGTTACTTTTTGTTTCAATTTGAAAGTCTTTAATTTACCTCAATATTTATTAATATATTCATATTTATTTCATATAGCACATTTTCATGATTCAGTGCTGTTTTTGGTTTGTTTTTTGTAATAAATTTCAGAACTATTCAGTGTTATATTTTTGTTTATTTATCTATTTTTTAAAATCCAGTATCCATTAAAAACAATTTCGGTTAATAAATCGGTTATCGGCAAGTGCGGACCAACCTAGCTATCGGTATCGGTAAAATTCAATATCGGTCGACCTCTAATATAAACCATTCAAGCAGAAAAAAAAACACATCTAACTGAAGTCCTGAACCAGTGAAGAAACAGGAGCAGATGATTCCAGATGATCAAGCGGTAATCAGTATACTGGTGGTGCTGAATGTTGAGTGGTTGAAACTCCTTTATCTAGGCTCCTTTTATCTTAAAGCACTTTGCAGTCCGTCACAGTAAAATATTTGTTCTCATTTTTTTCATTTAATCTACTCAGTATACCAAAGATGAGACAGTTTCATGGGCATCAAATATTATTATGCACCAGTGAGGTGATTCATAGCAAAATATAAATAAAAGAGGGGTGGCTCAAGACTGCATAGTACAGTATGTGTGTGTGTGTGTGTGTGTGTGTTTGTTTGATAAGATGATCAGGTGGTGATCAGTATACTGGTGGTGCTGAATGCTAAGTGTTTGGAACTCCTTTATCTAGGCACCTTGTGTCTTTAGGCACTTTGCAGTAAAAATGTATTCCCACATCTTTCAGTTAATTTACTTAATATGCAAAAGAGAAATATAAAGACTTCTGCACAGTGCTTTATATGACACAGTCACTACAACAACCCACTAAAACCACCAAAAAATCATCAGAAAAGCCTCGAGAACAAGAACATTAACTCCTACAGCCCCCTGTCATCATCTCTTGTGGTGCAACAGATGCTCCAATATTTAAGATCACAAAAGAGAGTGGGTGATTACTTTTCCCTCCTTTGTCTTTAATCCCCTACACCCTCACACTCTCTCACTCTCTCTCTCTCTCTCTCTCTCTCTCTCTCTCTCTCTCTCTCTTTCTCTATCTCTCTCCCTCTCTCTCTCTCTCTCTCATACTCCAGCAAATCGCTGTGGGGAGTACTAAGGTATCAAAGTGCTGCTCCTGGTTGGGCTGATGTGTCTTTAACAGGCCTCTCTCTCTCTCTCTTTCTCTATCTCTCATACTTCCAGGCACTTTAGTCATCCTGTACCCTGAAGAGTAACATAACAAAGAGGTAGAGGGGTGAAAGAGAGAGAAAAACAGAGAGAAAGTAAGTGCAGGAGGACATTGTGGGGGAAAGAGAAGCTGCCAGTTGTGAGTAAGAGACAAGCCCTCCCTACAAACCCACATCCAGGACATTCAGACAGGCCGTTTGAGCTCCAGAAATAATGATCCAACCTGGTTGCCCACCAGCAGGAGAGAGAACAAGGGCAAATTGTAGACAGACAGACAGAGAGGCTGAAGGCTTAGCCTTGATTCTATGGCAGCATAACAGCACTAGAAGCCCTCAGGCTACAACACATCTGCTGTCTTCAGGGCTGTAACTAGCTGTGATATCCATTAATAAACCTGAATTTGTTTTTAAAGAAACAAAAGAAACATGGCAAAACTGAAAAAAAGAAAAACTAGAAACTCTTTGAAGGGCCCATATTACGAAAAAGTCTTATTGCAAGTTAGCTGCTTTTTGTTTGTTGAGCCAAATTGTGACCTACGTATGAATCATTCAAGCAGAACAAAGTACATCAAAATCAAGGCCTGAACGAGTGCAAAAAACAGGTGCAGATTATTCCAGATGATCCACATGTGGCCAAGAATGAAGAAGTGATTGGTAACTGGAGAGCTTTCATCCAGACAGAACCATATTTAGACACACACTTAGAATTATAACCATGCAAACTGTTACCACTCCTAGAGCAGCTAAATTAAAACTAATGATACTTTCTATAGATTAATCAAGCGTAGCAGAGTAGATCTACCTGTTTTATTAAAATGAATGATATGATAAGCCCACTGGCTTGTAGTGACATCACACAGAATCCGGTTTTACTCCATTCAACTCGTCTGAGGTTTTTTTCACGCAGGCCGTCCCCACTGCTAACACGCAGAATGGGGACCATATTAGTCTAAAACTACTAAGATGAGAGACCGCTCATATTTCCTTACTCTACCTCAAAAATGTTCCTTAAATCTGTTTTACCACCTGATTTTCAGTATTCTGAGCTGTTTTGTGCCCTTGTTTGTTTGTCTGGTTCTGGATTATTCCAACTATGTAAATTTTTTCTTGAGTGTTTCTACGTTTATTCTACCTTTACCTCATTTTTAACTCGACGTCCTCATAATTGTCGGCCTGACTGGTGTCAGCATCACAATCTGTCCACTCTGTTTACCTGGACTAAAATAAATAAAACTTGAGCTAAACTGGAACTAAAACCATTATTCACAATGATTAACCACTGGCAGGCATCTCTTCCCTGTTAATTCTGTGTTTACACTGGTGTCCAACATGGAGCAACTTCAGGACAGCAGTTGACTGACAGAGTCATAGGAGAAAGAGCAGCTGTATCTGAAAGCTCAAAAAGAAGTGAAGTCAGGGAGCGTTTTCTCAAACTGAGGTTTAAAGTCGATCATGTACAACATACACAGTTCTGACCTCCCAAGCTTGCTTCGACCTGAGAGATTCCATCATAGCAGTCAGCACACAATAGCTTTAATTCCACAGGGCTGTTCTGACAAACCTGACTACACTTGAGAACATGCAGAACACACTGTTAGTGGTCAGAATGAGAAAGGATTCCGCTTAAAAACTGTCCTGAAGCTCTTCACATTTACAGGTCAAATTTGGACCAATTTCAGATCATTTTTTGAGTCATTCAAATGAATAATCAAATAAAAAAATGTTCTACGGCCCTAGTTTCACAACACGTTTATTTTAAAACCCACAAATGCCTCATCCTGCATCAAGGCAGACATCTGTAGGTTCAGGCTATACATAATGTAAAAGTAAATATTGTAAAAGACTACTGGTGTCACAAACTTTAACAAGTAACACAAACAAGTTTATCCTAATTTTAATTGGCAAGGATGAACACTGATTGTAAAATGATGACGTAAAAATGAATGACTGCTTTTATGACAGAAGAAGAAAAGCGTATGTAATAAAACATGCCATTTAGACCTCACTTTCTTCTAGTGTTCCCTAATGCTGAACACAATTACCCAGCCGTGTAGAGTGTATTTCAGTGGATGTGCACACACATGTCAGACTGCAGGGAAGAGGTTTTGTTACAGAGCGCAACTGCAGCTGTATATGCGCTTGTGCTCGCACACACACACACAGACACACACACACACAAACACACACACACACACACGCACAGCATAAACAGCAATATGCTATTGTTTACTGGTGTATCCTAGCAGCACATAATCCTTTCTCTCTTCTTGTGCTCTGTATCTTTTCTCTCTCTCAACAGAAAAAGTTCCTTTTTTTCCGCTGCATGAGAAACCCATTCCGCCTGAGTTCTACTTTCACATTGATTTAGAGAAACACACTGGGGCGTAGCTGGCAGTGTAAGAGCCCTGTGCTGTGCCCCAGGGCTGCGCCGAAAAGTGATGCCGAGCGGATAAGGACATGCTTAATCCCGGCAGCGACTATTTGCATGCTTCCTTTTTTTTCCTCCTCGGAGTTCAAGCAAATGGGAAAGTATGAGGAGCCGCGAGCGACGTAAGCGAGAGAGAGGCGAGCCTGCAGGCCCTTTCGCTCCCTTTCGTGTGCAAATACAACTGCAAAGCGGAAACCTGTACAGTGATATTCTCTGTATGTCGCAATGAACCTTTTCCAGGTCATTTTAATTATGTTTATCCATTAACTAGTTCAGAGATTTCTCCTTTTTTCTTATGCAAGTGTAAACCGACACACTTGAAAATTGGCACACAATTAGTATTAAATGTGTTAGTAATCGACATGGATGAATTTCCTATACAATTGCACAATACCTAAGCGTCCATTCTATATTTTGCAGTTCTGTATTATTGTGATAGACTATACAAATTGCAATGACTCTCCACCACAAATGAAAAAATTTCTAAATGATAAATTTACAAAAATGTACAATTTCAGAGTCCACAAACCTTACATTTTTCCCAACAAAATTTGCATGCACCACAGCACTTCTCTTTATCGCTTATAGTTTGAAGGCCAAATTTCCATCATATGTTGGATTTAAACAGCAGAGGAGCAGCATCTGTTCCTGTTCTTGCTATAGTTAAAATATAACTGGTTCCTACTGCCAAAGTGTGAATAGTCTAGAGCAAACAACCATTAAGATTACAGAGAAATGCAACATTTCGCCACCTCTAATTCAAACATAATTAAATTATCAATTAATAAAAAATCTATTTCATAGTCAGCGTTATGATACATAAATCACAGTGCAAAACAACTGGAATACATAACTGTATACATTTCTTCTCATCTCTACTAATCAAGTATTGCTATTTATAGTATACATATGATAAACTCAACAATTTCGGAGTAAAAACAGGATTGCATCATGTAGTCCTCCTGGTGGGATGTGTGTGTGTGTGTGTGTGTGTGTGTGTGAGTGAGGTAGTGGGTGGAAGGGGTGTGTGTGAGTGAGGGGGTGGGTGGAAGGGGTGTGTGTGAGTGAGGTGGTGGGTGGAAAGGGTGTGTGTGAGTGAGGTGGTGGGTGGAAAGGTTGTGTGTGAGTGAAGGGGTGAGCAACCTGATCTTATAACTTTTTTGCAGCCATTAAAAAATACAATTTAATGCAAAGTACATGCTGCGATCACATTTTAGGCCTTTTTTCGTGCTAGGACAAAGCTTCACTTCCCTATATTTTAATGCGCAGAGCATAACTTCGGCCATATCAACGGTAACTGGTGACTGTCAGGGTTAGGGCTGGAGTAAGGGTTAAGGTAAGGGTTAGGGACTTTCCTTGTCTCACAGCATTTTAACCAGTTTCAACCTCTTTGCAAACAAAAGCGATAAGGAATCAAATACTTATTTCTCTCCTACTGTCCCTCCATCACCAGTTCCACTGATACTGGTGACGTTTTGGAGAGTGCATTAAAATACATAGAATAGTGAAAAGTTGTCCTACCATGAAAAAAAACCAAATCACGGTCACAGCACGTATTTTGATTGATTATATTTTGTGATGGCTGCAAGAAAACCCGTGAGACCGGGCTCTGGTGAGTGGAAGGGGTTTGTCTGAATGTGGGGTGTGGGGAGGGTGGTAGGAGTGTGTGTGAATGTGGGCAGGTGGAAGGGGTGTGTGAGTGTGGGTGGGTGGAAGGGCTGTGTGTGGTGTGTGGAAGGAAAAAAAAAATTAAATTAAAGTATTTACATGATAAAAATATTTTTTATCATATCAGCCAGGTTAAAGAGGATATGAAAATCTTGTACATATTATTTAAGTCTTTAAATACTAAAAACATAATGCAGAGACAGGAAAAGTACCCTCAGGGTACTAAGAGTTGAGGGTGTAAGGTGTGTCCTCTCAGGACCAAAATAAAGACAGTTCTAGACAAAAAGGTTTAATATTCGCAGTATTTGCAGGGTGGGATCTTTATGTCTGAAGCCCTCCTGAGAGTTTTCTCAACTATAACATGATAAACGTAAAGCCTCTGCCTTGTGGACCATCTTCTACTGTAAGCTGCTATTCATCATGTAGTGCAAAAGCAATTGTGAGCGTAAAGCCTGGCCAAGAAGAGCCGGGAAGTTAGGAAAGATCTCCTCATGCGAGGAGGGAGACAGGAGCCAGGTGTGTGCAGCCTTCCTGAGTTAATTTGACCTCACCAAGCTACTGTGGCATAAATACACACATTTGTGGAGTCAGAGTGCGTGTGTGTGTTTCTGCAGTGGGGTGGGGGCGGAGGGTTGTTGGGTTCAACAAGGCACTGAGAGAAAATATGAATTCTAAAAAACTAACATTAAACCACATTAACCCAAGTGTGTGTATTTTTCTAGTGTGTGTCAGCTGAGGACATATATCAGAGACCTCCAGATTTTTTGCTTCAAACTTGCAACACATAGGATTAAAGCAAAAATGTGGACCATTTGGGGATCCTGAGGACAGGCTTGTTGTTCAAGTACTCCTGCAGAGCTACACGATATGGACAAAATATCAGAAATTTACTTCAACCTATTGCAAAGGAAATGCCTTTTTAGACATTAAGGGCCCAAATCACCATGTTTCATGACTTAAAAAGGCTTACATGGTACACATACTCACCCTATTCATGCAGTTCATATATGAAAAATGAGCTACAAAAACAAGCTGTTTTCAAACTTTTCAAGTTTTTGTGATATCACAACACCGACTCATTTAAATATATATCTCCTTATTCTGACTACAGTAGTTTAGCCCAGATTGAAAAGTCGGGGGGTCTGGTTGACCTAATGTTCTGCAATAAAAATATTAATATTTTAATGTTAGCATGATTATCAGAAGGTAAATAAAGCCTTTTGATTAAGCTGCAATACAGGGCAGCCATTCAGAAAGAGAATTTGTATATATATCAGTCTTAAAGACACATTTAAAATTTCCACCGGTTGAATACTAATGAGTTAAAAATACAGTCATGGAAGAATTAAATATGATAAACAATGAAATATATATCTAGGAAAAATCTAGGATATGGGCTTATTGAAAAGACATGAATGAACCGTTAATGGTTAAAATCTGGCCGAAGTAATTTTACTTCAGTATTACATGAAGACATCAAAATGCTCATATCAGAATTGCAGAGAATAATTTTGTATAAACAGCTAATAGACAAAATACTGTGCAGCCATATATTTAAATATATTTTTGGGGAAACAAATGAATTGAAGAAAAATATAGAATAAGGTTTTTATAGAAACACCTCAGGGAACCTTTAATGGTTAAAGACTGGCCAAAAATATTTTATTTTGACCACATCGGTAAATTAAAACACCTGGAGATATGATATGGTCAAATACTCTGTACGTGTTTGGAGGCTAATTTGCATAATACAAGCTTCAAAATGAGTGTGGCAGAGACTGATATCATGATAAAGGTTTATATCAAATATATTGTTCAGCCTCTTGTAAACTTCACCAATTCTGGGGGAATATTTCCCACTAGAACATCTAGTCCAAGATTTTAGGTGACATGGTTTTGTACCTTAAAGTCATCAGGCAGGAGCAGCTTGCAGGTTCTGAGGAAGCTGAGAATGTAGCGGAAAATCTCTCCGTCTCTGTCGATGAAGTAGTGCTGCTTCAGACTGTCCAGGACTATGGGCTCAGTGCCGTTAAAAAGACGACTGATCCTGCAAATTAAAACACGCACACGCACACACACACACACACAGTTAATGGAGTAAGGGCGGCCTCCTTCAAATGCATGAAACAATTACCATTTATTTTTCAATTTTATTAGGAGCGAGCCAAAAAGGTATTAGCACTCCAGGTTGAAACAAGAAGCTCAAGGCACATTTCTGGGGCTCAGGAACCTGTTTGAAGTATTTCGTCCTTTTTTCCCCTCATCTTTTTTCTGCAATGAGAATAAAAACAATGCCGGATTCTCTGGCAGAGGAGAGAGGAGCTTGGCAGTGGTGCAGGTTTACGATTTCACTACTAAGATGTCAATTAAATGAGTCATGCGTAAATCGGCCATGGTGACTGTCTACATGTCATGCTGCTAACTGGAGAGAAATGACTTTTATTTATGCTTTGAGTACCACGCTATTTCCAGCAGCTGTTTCAATGCCATTCGTCAGCTAAGGTCCATGACCACTTGTTTGTCTTCGACGCGAGAGCCTCTGTGTTAAACTAACACCTACTGCGCTGGATGGGTCCCCAGTGAACACTGAACACTTGCAGTGATCTCCCCTCCTGCCTCTAGGTGTAAATTCAACATGGGGATAAATGTGCATGAATGTACAGGCACAAAACAACCTCTATATATAAACACATTGAAACATCATTGAAACACATTAATCAACAGAATCTTCAAAACATGATCGTTTTAAACCAAACAAGATACACCATCTTGTCGACCACCTCTAAAATGGTCATGAGTTTGGTGAGTCCATGACTGCAATTAATTATTGATTTAAAAATGTATCAGTTTCAATGTATGAATAGTGTATCGACATTTGAAACCCTACAGGTCTCAAACGTATTACACTTAGCTGATGGGAGGAAACCCACACCAGTAGGATCTGTAGAATGCATGGTTATATGTTTTTTTTACATTGTGTGCATATGACTATATGTCAACTGTCAAAATATCAACCAGACTACTTAATCATCCTACTAGTGAATAGTGTGATATTACAAGTAAGCATCGTTAAATGCAGTTTTAGTGTCAAAGTGATATTCCTAGTTTATTATTAAAAGTAAGGGCCATTTACAATAATGACAGCACTTGTTTTATTGCAATAGTGACATTCCAAGTTTTTTTGTATTCTTAAAAATGAAGCGACATTAATATCAGTGATAGTACTAGTTTTATTGAGGTGGTGATATGTTTGATTTTAGTGTAAATTAAAAGTCATTGTCATTTTAAGAGTCTGTGTTTTGACCATTTTGAGCTGAAAAGAGAAACTGAAAGTGAAAATGAGGGAGAGTAGGTGAGCGAATGAAGTAGAGGAGTAAAAGATGAGTGAGACAGTGATAAAAAGACAGTGTGTGTGTGTGTGTGTGTATGATGTTGGCTATGGGGCCCCATCATATCCGAGGATGGAAATTGCAGTAATCTGTAAGCTTTCATGGCCTGTGTCTCCTTCTCGCCTTGAGACACGATGGGGCACCTTCTTCATCTCTCTCGTCCCCACCTTTCCATTTCTCTCCTCTCCTCTCTTCTCCAACTCTTTCCTTTCTTCTCCTCCCCTCTCGTCTCCTCTCTCCTCAGTTCTCCTATGCTTTCCTCTCCTTCATTCTCCTCGCCTGCCTTTTCCTTGCATCTCTACTCTTTCATCCTGCACCAGTCCTTTCCTCTAATTTCTTCCTGTCCTTCTTTGCTCCCTTCTCTTCCTGTCTTCTCTCTTCCTTTCATATTTTCTCTCCTCCTCTACTCTCATCTCTTCTTGTCAACCCGTCTCTCATTCTTTGCCACTTCTCTTTTCTTTTCCTCTCTTCATTTACGCTTCTCTTTTACTCTGTTCCCCATCTCCTTTCCTCTGTCCCCTTTCCTTTCCTCTCTTCTCATTTCCCCACCCTCTCCTCTTTTACTTTCTTCCCTTCTCATTCGGTTTTTCTCCTCACTTTTATTTTACTCTTTTCTCCTTTGTTTTCCCTCTCTTTCTCTTCCTTTCCTCTCTTTTCTTTTGCCATTTTTCTCAGCCTATTCTCTCCTCCTTTCTTCTCATCAAAATAAAAAATTCGGCAAAATAAAAATTCTACTGCAGAACAAAACATTAAATACAGGACAGACTGAAAACTGAAAAATAAGTTACAATAAATAAAAAGAGTTTACTTAAAATAAACTTACAGAAATCATTAAGGTTTGTAACAATCTGATGCACTAAAAACAGCAGGATGGTTCACCCAAAGCAACAAAGTCCATCTTTGACTTTTTGGCATTTCGAAAACTGAGGCCAGAGACGGCAGACTTTCACACGGACTTTCCCCTCAGTCTCTGATGTTTTGCTGGATTCTGCATATTACTTTATTTTAGCAGTTTTGGGTGTTCCCCCAACTCCCCACTTTCCAAACCCCCCTTGGGAATCTGTGCAGCAACTCCATATGGCTCCTGGTTTCACTGGTTATCTACTGCTGGACTTACTGTTTGAAGATGTCTGTGCTGACCAGAACTGCAGAGCAAAAGGAACAAACTCGATTTTTTAACACTATTCACTTTCATTACCATTAAATTAATTATAATATATGACAAGGTGTGGGTACTTTGTTGTGGATGTTTTTTTGCTATCTTGTCCTCGCATTTTGATTTCGTTCATCTAAAAGCTACAAGATGCCACCCAAACACCCAGCGCCTCCTGGCAATACACCTAAGCACAGGAGAAGGTGTGAGACACTCGAGGAGAAGGCTGAGCTCCTGGATATGCTCCGGGAAGGAAAACGTAATGCCGCTGAAGCCCCATTATAGCTTCAATGAGAGCACCGTATGGGGTTGGATGGGGTAGGAGGGATGAGAGGGGCATGTGTAGGAGCATGCAGTATGTGTGGGTGTTGCTGATGAGCAAGTGAGAGGTGAGTTAACGGTTACAGAACAAAACCTTGAATAAAAAGATCTGAGCTCAGTCTTTGTCCAACGTCTGCTTTAACTGACAGGTCGCTGCCTGATGAACAGTATTTTATTGAACTGTAAAAATAACTGGTGATTATCTGTGCATTTTACTGTATTTTTATATTCTTTTATTATAAAATGATTACAGTAGTTTTCCTGCTTATTCCAAAGAAAACTGCAGCGCATACTAAAGAAAACATGCTTGCATTAATTAATTGTGGGAGATATTGTGGGTGATATAATTCTTCATGCATTTTAGTGATAATTTAAAAAATAAACATAATTTACTAGTTTTGTAACAAATACGAACATAAATTTAGCTGCATTTTCCAGTAACGGGTATCAGGCCGCTGCTTCGTTAAAATACTCTTACTTGTAATCGTACATGAATTGCAGATACCATGCACCGATACTAATAAACAATGAACCTATTTCACTACACCAAGTGATCACACTGGGCGGATGTGATTTGTCGTCCTGCCTGACTTCAATATCTACAGGTAGATGAGGAGCTCAAAATGTCAGATATTCTATCCATGAGCTATGATATTTTTTTCAATAGGAGTAGTAAGCAATGCCAGCGATTTGGAAATATTTTAAGATAAAACATGACGATAAGAGTAAGGCAGACTGTACGATATGTACTGCTACGGTGTCGAGGGGCGGAAAGGAAAGTACATTGTTAAACACTAGCAATTTGATTAATCGTCGGATGAAGCATCACACTGCTAAGTGCACCGTGTTGATTAAGCTAGTGCAGGACCAAAGCAACCAAATTTAACACAAGTCTTTGTGTACATGAAAGCAGGAAACTGTTTTGATACTTTCTTTAAGGGTGTTTTCAAATATAGTCCTCTTTAAAAGGAACCGAACTCAGTCCTCTAGAAGTGGTCCAAAGACTTAAAGCTTTTTCAAACCAGAAAGTTCTTTTTTTGCCTTGGAATAGCCTTCTGTAAATACATTCTGTATTAAGCCTTATTATATCATTATCAAAAAGTAGTTTATTCATGTGTACACAGCTGGGATATTTTCTACAAACATTACATACTTACAACATTAAACCAATTACAGATATACGGTACTGTGCAAACATCTACATGATTCCAGATGATCAGGCGGTGATCAGTATACTGGTGGTGCTGAAAGCCGAATGATTAGAATAGGCAGCTTGTATCTTTATCTCCTCAATATGCCAACGATAATGAAGTTTGGCGGGCTTTGGAAGAGTCACCAGTCCATCATAGGGCATACACACACACACACACACACACACACACACACACACACACACACACACATAAACACACACACCTGGGGCATGTTGTCCCACAGGTCATGTGTGGGCTATTTTGTCTAACAGTAGTAGCCTGTATTCCCTAACAGGACATTTGCTAAGAGTTCCACTTCCCGTCACCGCCACACTCCCTCTGTGAACCCTCTCCAGCCAATGGTGGGCCACAGTGTTATCGCTGTGGCGATGTAATCTCTTTGATCACAGCGGAGGTCAGCTGACAGCGTGCCGCGACCTCAAAGAGAAATCACAAGAAAGTCAAGATTCATTCAGGCTGTTCCCTCCCGAGTGCTTGTCAAAGCCTGTTAGGAGGCCAAACAGCAGAGGAGGGGGGAGAGAGAGGGAGGGAGAGAGAGACAGAGGGAGAGACAGAGAGAGAGAGATGGGAAAAAAGACATCAACCGGAGACTCAATGCACACAGCTGTGTTTGCACTGAGCGTCTAAAGTTCGCAGACAAAAGCAATTGAATTTCCATTACAGTCTCTCTCTCCCTCTCCCTCTGTCTCTAGCAGGTGTAGGAGGACTCTCACTACGAGGAATATCTGCCCACTTCTGTCAGTAACTTTTGCCTTGCGCTGGTAGAGAACAGTGACCTATTTTCAAAGACGCTCTTCCCTCTCTCCCTTTCTCTCACTCTCTCTCTCGCTTTCCACTCTTTCACTTATTCAGGCTGAGGCTGAGGCAATTCAAAAGAACGGCAAAGGCATTGTGATAATCTAAAACTGTTCACTGGTGGACCCCCACCCCCCCAAAACAAACACACACTTCAGGTCTACGTTAAGCAGGGATGCACTCATATGCAATTTAGCAGCCAGTACTACACCTAATTTCACAAAATTCATCATTTGCTTGAACATGATACAAAATGTATCACATCAATAAAATGTTGTTTAATAAAACACCCCTGACTGTAGATTATATATTAAAGTACTCCTGACTGAAAATGTTTGATCAAATGCTGCTGTGTTTAATCGTTTGATAAAACGTCACTGACCTTATATGGTTTACCAAAATGCCACTGATTTTAACTGTTGAATAAAACTTTACATCCTTTACTAAAATTTTACACAGAAATTCATTTGTTTTATAAATGTCCACACATGATGTAAAAATGAGGAATGCTCTGGTATGAAACCAGCAAATCCACTCTGCATCGCAACACAGGGCCCTAGTCCTCATCTGGGTCTCAGGAACTTTTCCTAAGGTCAGTCCAAGTCCAGGCTTAATCTGGTAAACCTATGCCTCTGTGTCTCCAAAACAGTTATTCAGTATTCGTTTAACTGTATATTAATGTAATTAGATAGTAATTAGTCGTTTTTTAAGCCCAAAAGTGTTTGCCAGGTGATTTTTTTCCCAAATATGTGGAATAAAAACAAAAGGGTTTTGGTAGGACTGAGATGTTGCACTGTGTGAGTTACAGACGTGTGTGTATCTTTTCATCCTCTGGTCAGATTAAGAAGTTCTCTCTGCACGGCTGTTCCTTCTTGCTTCATCTATCTCTCTCTGTGTCTACTTCACCATTCTCTCATACTTTCTCTTCTTTCTTTCACTCGCTCTCTCTCTCTTTCTCCCTGTCCCCCCCACTCTCTGGAAATCGATGCAAAATGCTTTATAAAAAACCAATACTCATCTCCCTGTTGTGCCTCGGGTCTTCCTTTCTCATATGCTCTTGCAATTCTTCCAGCTAGAATTTCACCATACGCCTCCAGGCCAACTCTGTTTTTCATCTCCACTTTTTTAAAAAGCAATTAAAATGCTGCCTGTTTTTCTTTTCTTTCCCTTCTCTCCCTTGCTCTCTCCACGTCTCCCTCTCTCTCTCTGTCTCCGTGTTTCCATGTCTCTCTATCTTTTTCGCTCTCTCACTTCTGTCTCTCTTATTATATGTCTGTGTATCTTTTCCTTTGGATCCTCTTTCTATTCTTTCCCTCACTTTCTCTTTTATTCAATCTCTTATTCTCTCTCCCATTTCATTCCTCTGTCTTTGTATCCTTCTTTTTCCTTCTCTCCCTCTCTCTCTCTCACTGTATATATATATATTATTTCCCCTTCACTCTGTCTCTGGTTTTGTCCTTCTCTCTCACTTCTTCCTGCTCTTTATCTTCCCCTCTTCTTTTGTTTCTTTCCCTTGTTCTATAAAACGTATCCACATTTCTCTCCCTCTCGTTTCTTCCCACTCTTTCTTCCAATATGTCTGCACATCCGTCTCTCTTTCTCTTTCAATTCTTCCTCTTCTTTTTACCCTTTCAATTCATCTACCTCTCGTTTACCCTTTCAATTCTTTCCAATCTAACCCTTTCAATTCTTCCCTACCGCTCACCCTGTCAAATATTCCTCCTCTCTTTCACACTTTCAATTCTACCCTCTCTCTCTCTCACTCTCCTTCAATCTTTCACACGGTCTTTTCTTTCCTCCCTCTCTATCCTACTCTCCCTCTGTAAATCACTCTCTCTTGCCCGCAGTACCTGAGTGAGTGAGATTCTCACTCTCTCACTGTTTTGTTTCTGTCATGACAGACTTTGCTGCCTTTCAAAGAGAGATAGTGAGAAACAGAGAGAGTTAAAGAAGAAACATCCGTGTGTTATGTGTGTGTAAGACTGCGAGAGAGATGGATAGACAGCGAGATTGGAAGTAAGACTGTGTATGTATCTTGCCATCAGACTCTCATTCCAGTTTAACACACAAACACACACACACACACACACACACACACACACACTGCTCACTGTGGCCAGACCACTGTATTGTTTAGTGCAGCTCAAAATACTGTTTGTTAATTGGTACCCTGATACAGGCCAAATGCAAATGAACTCTCTGGCCAATCACAGTGTGCTCGGAACATTCTGACCAATCATAGCCCTGCATGAGTTTCTCCGGTTCTCTGACCAATGAAGGTGTTCAGGTGATCCAACAAATGCCAGCATTATTTTGGCCAGAATAATGCAGGTCAGTCAGAGTAATCATGTCACACTGATAACTGCATCATACTAACAGTTTGTGTTGTGTTTTGATCTGTTCCCTGGAGGGTTTTGTTTAGTTGACCAGGTATTTTTGTTTTTTATTGCCATGGCACCAAGAGTTTGGTGCAGCATGACAGTGTGGGAAAATAAAACTAGCAGAAATGTAATCAAATCATATAAATAGTGATTGTATGTTCCTAAAAACATCACAGTCACAAAATTTCACCACTTTAACCAGAGGTGTCCAAAGTTTTTGTCCTTTGGGAGCCTGAAGACCAAAAACGCAGAACAGCAACAAGTACAGAAGCCATTTCAAATATTTTTTTACCTTTTTTATTTATTACAAATGCTGCACATTTAATATGTCCTTTTTTTTTTTACATTAGTTAAACTTTACAAAAGTTTACAAAACTTTACAGTCATTTACAAAAGTTTGCTGTTTTTCTATTTTCTGCCAATTTTTGTTTCATTTTAATCTATTTAGTGTACAATCTATGCTGAGTTTAGAAAAAATACAGTATCTATTAATTGTGCCATTCCTTGAGAACAAGCTAAATATTCCTCCAAAATGTTAAATTCTGAACATAAGACGATTATTATAAAGCATCTTTATTCATCTGAAAGTTGAGTGACGACTTTAAATGAAAATATCTAAAGTAAAACAAGTTTCCTTAATTATATGAAAGAATCTGTAACCGTGAACGTCTGACTCCTTTTAACTGCTTGTGTGGAGATTCAGAGTCAAATTCTAGACCGTCCTTTAACTTAAAATGCACTAATGACTTATTTCATTAAATATCTAACACTTGTGGTGTGATTTATATTGTAATTATAAATTATATTAAGTGACTTTTTGTAGGTTAATGGTGATGATAAAATAGGACATTTTCTGGCTAATGAAGGCACTCAAACATAGAACACACTGTAAATGTATATTTAACAAAGTACACCAAGTGTGTTTTAGTAAATATTGAGTAACATACAAATCTTTGAGACTGGTAGGGTTCAACTGGAAATTTGGATTCAGTAAGTTTTTTTTGGCATAAATGCCAAAAAAATGTGGGTGTGGGTTCTGGTGTGTTCCTCGTGGACCAATCAGAACAAATTCTGTGGCTTTTTTCCACGCGGTATTTGACAGAAAAGGCTTGAATAGTCTTCTAAAAAGCCCTCTGCGGTTTCAATATTGCAAAACCTAACATTACGATGCCAATTAGCAAGCAGTGTATTATGCAGCCCTGTGAGAAAGTCTTGAAGCCAATTCTCCAAATGAAGCTCAGATCTCACTAAAGCCCCCAGTCTGGACGTTTCCTCGCCGGCAGGCGTGAGCGATCGCCTGCACGCCGGCGTGCCTGAGCACCGAGCGTCACCACATGTTCGTTAGCCTTGATTCTCTTCAACTTCCCATCTGTCCCACGTAACTGATCTCTGTCAGGAGCGCTAGCCGAGGCTTCTGCGCTCGCAGCCAGCTCTGCCTGCGGCCCCCATAAATGTTTCATGGCTTCTGTCTCTTCGGCCCGGCCGGGCGAGCGCCGAGACTAATGCCGCCCCATTAGTTAGTGCACTAAGTTTCTCTTCCCTCCGTGCATTATTAACAGATCAATCTATTAAAAGACATCATCAACTTAAAAGTCCTTTAACCTTGTTCTTAGCTGTCGCCCTCCCCTTTCTGATCCACTTTTCCGCCTCTTTAACCTTTTCATGTCAAAAACGATGACGTATCTTAATTAGAGGACATTTACATAAGCTACCAGGCAATAACTTTTGCACAACTGAGATTTTCTACATTTGTATGTTACACACTTAATATTCTTCGCTCAACAACACATCTCCAGTTTGTTTAGCATTATTAAAATAAAAACATAGTGTCTCAAATCTGATGGTCACAAATGTGGAGCAAATTTAATTCGGTATGTATCTGCCGAGAGTGCGGTATTAGAGTCTGACGGTAATAATAATATACTTGTGTAAATTGCATTGAAATCCAGACCTGCTGTATATTGTATTGCACCCAAAAGATTTTAATAGGGTTTTTTTTTTTGCTTTGATCCATTTAAAAGGTTCATTCTTATTTATGTACAGGAAAGCCTCTGGACCTCTGGACAAAAAGAAGAGTGGGTCTCATTCCATTCCAAATCTAGGTGGACCCTTCTCTGACATTTGACCCTCACATTAGCTTTTTAGTCAAAAGTGCATTTTTTCAGCTTAATAATACCATAATTTCTCACAAATGCATCTCTTTCCATGACAGACGCTGAAAAACTTACTCATGGTTCACAGCTTTGCCTGCTTGTCCAACAAAACCATTGCTCATCTTCAGTATGTGCAACTTCTCCATAGACTTCAATGGCCACTTATATCTTACCGTATTTAGTTAAAGTTCAATCTCATTACTTTTAAAGCTCTACATGGTTCTACTCCCCATTATTTCACTGAACAGCTTCTCTCATTTACTCCTACCTGTGCTTTGCGTTTGTCTGGCACTGGCCTGCTTTTCCCCCAACTCTGACTGTCTTCATTGGGTGGTATATATATATTAGATTAGATTACATTCAACTACATTCTTACTGCGCAGTTTACACAGATAACATGTAACCAGAACAGTATCATTTACAAGTAACATGCAGTTAATGAGGAATAAGTGCAGCAGCATAAGTATACTTTAACTACATCATGTGAGGAGGACCATCTGAACGTGTAGGTATCACAACAAGGTGGTGCTAAACAAGGAGTTCATGTATAATGTAACCAGTAAACACACAGATTAGTATATTTGGACAACAAATAAAATTCAAAGTGAAAGAAATAAAGTGAACAATGACAGGAAGGTGACAGTTGAGTGGAGATAAACTACACACAAGTTAAGGCACATTTTCATAGTTATATAGGAACCGTGCCGTAGCACAATTCTCTCCCACAGTTTATTACACAGTTGTTCCCCTAAAACTGTCTCCATAGAAAGTTTTTTTCTGCCAGAGCAGCTTTTGTTATTATGGTCTTTCATTAATTACTCTCTCCAGTTTTTTTTCCTAAGCATCAAATACGTAACACAGCTAACTTGTAGTGATGCTTCTTAGAGCGTTCAAGATCCATGTGTTACCACAGAAAACTCCCAGTGAAATGTATCTTTAGCCCAAATGGACAGTCGTGCTTGTACTACATTTTTGTTTTTTGTGGGGACACTTTCCATGTTGCAATACTTTGACAACATTTTGACCAATCAGAAAGCAGTGATGCAGGCAGCTCACCTGCAGCCTGTTTTCGGCCCTGCCAGCCAGCAGCACTAATACGGTTCGGGTACGAGCTGCTTTATTTACACTGGAAAAACATCTGTTTACAGTACAGCAAGGTTCCTTGTGCCAGTGGAAAAGTGCCATTAGTTTTGTGGCTCCCAAACTATGGAATTCCCTCCCTCAGTGCTTCTCTTTTTTCTTTCAAAACCCAGTTAAAAGTCTTTTCTTTTAGTGCTCTGGCTCTTCTCCAAACTCTTGATTCTGCTGTCTGTTGGATTCCTCCTCCTGCTTTAATCTGTGTATTTGTAATGTTTTTGTTTACTACTCTCTGTTAAACACTGTTTTTTGTTTTATGTCTGAACTATTTGAAAAGGGAACTTGAGACGTTTTGTTATTATTTTCATTATTATAAACGTTATTACCATTATCACCATTAACCCTTTGTGTGCCTAAGCATGTCTGCGCCGGCTGTTGTGTTTGGTTATTTTTCAGAGGAACAAAAGGGAAGGTGGCATAAATGAGGGGCTGCAGTGTGAACGTAGCCCGGAGCTACACGATAAAGAGCAGCAGAGGGCTCAAACGCTGTTTTCTGTTCCCTCTGCGACAACACATCACACTGGGCTGCTGATTCTAGCTAAGTGTGTAACTATGAGCTGAAAAAATAAACCATAAACGATGATTTTAAATGATAATAAAGTGCTGCAACTCTACTCATAACCAGCCAAAACTTTCCACCTTACATCCGATGCATATCTTTACAGCTCATATTTGATTTTCCAAGCAAATCCATAAACTTTAACCCAACCTCATGAAAAGAAATAGCAGTTCCCAGTGCAGTGTCACACACTGACAAATCCCTGAAAACTCATAACCAGTGGTTTGATTTACTACTAGGATGTGACTGAGCACTGGAAAACATGAGAAAGGAGAAATACAGGAAAATGAACTGGAAGAGCACTTTAATTCAGTTCAGATTTATTTGTATAGAGGCTTCCACAACAGGCGTTGTCACACAAAAGCTTTCCAGAAATCCCCTGGTGAGCGAGCCAAGCGCGAGAGTGGCGAGTAAAGCCTGCCTGAGAAATCTTGAGTGGAAACAGGACCCGAAGGGGGGTCCCGTCCTCCTCAAACGAAGCCACTCCAATTTCCAAATAATTTTCACCTCTAATGAAATGAATAACTGCGTCAATGTCCTCTGTCCAAACTTCTCTGCGACATACACATTCAAATTTAAAGCCTGTGCAAAGCATCATTTGAATATGATCAATTTTGATTTATGGTTCTGCCTATCAATTCCAGATCTAACCCTAACCCTCACTGGCTGTGGTCAAATTCTAGACTGTCCTAGACTGCACCAACACTTAGACTCGCTAAATATCGAACTCTCTGGTGATCCACATTATAATTATTTTTACATTTGGTGGCATCTTGTAGGTTCGCTGTGATGAAAAGCAAAATGAAATGATATTTTCTGGCTAACAAAGACAATCAGGTGGTGAACATACAGTAAACGTAATTTTTAGTCAAGAAAATCTGTGCATAGTTCTTAACTAGCATAGTTACAGAAATGCAAAATGCAAAAAATATATTCTCTCTTGATGAGGGATCAGGTGGGTTCCTCATGGACCCAATCAGAAAAAATTCGGTGGTGTTTCTCCTCATCATAACTGACATGAAAGGGCTGAATAGTGCTCTAACAAGGCCTCTGCAGTTTCAATTCGATTCCTCTTTTCGCTTCCATACAGGTAAAAGAAAAGCCAGACAAATGTTTACAAAAACCAGAGAACCTTTCAGAAAGTCCCAACAGCCACAGGAGTAAAATGACTAAATAAATGATTCAATAAATATGAATGTGTTGATGCATCCTGTATTTATTTAAAACAGGGCCAGAGATGTGCATGCCACTGCAGTTATTTAGTGGTTATAAAAAGCGATAAGCAGAACCAAATATACATTTAAAAAACAGGAAATTTTTTTATCTGCCCTCATTTGGAACGTGCTTTCGCTTCCCAATCCCAGTGAAACAAAACCCTAAAAGCCTGTGGATGTATATGCATTGTCAGCGGAAGACTGGAAAATTCTAGATGACCCTGTAAATAAAACCTGTTTCTGATTCATCCACAGCTTATTGACATTGATTTATTGTCTATCCAGTAGCTGGTCTTGCTTGTGCAACACAAACAGCATGTTTTCTGTATATAACAGCATTTTGTGTATATAGTACAGTGCATTTTGTTGAGTACAGCATTGCTGGAAAGTTTTCATTTGACTTCTGACCTTTATAAAGCTTTTATTTGTATTTTATATCTGTGCCTTTGTGTCTGTTAGTATCAGCCAAGGTTTCTGATTGTGATTCTACACCTAAACTTACTCAAACTCTTATTCTGAATTGTTGCAAACCTGTGAAAGCTATGTAGCATGTAACTTAAAAGGGAATATGTCTCAAAATTAGGGGTAGAACAATTTAATTTCAAAGCAGCTTCAAAAAACTTAAATCAGTCTTATCAAAACTGTGTCGCCGTCATTCTGACTGTCTCTCATTTTCGAAGGAATCTACAGTAAGTGGGACAGTACAGTCAGAGTTATGGGCCGAGGAGCCAAGTCTGCCTCTCTAGTACTGCAGACAATATACAGACGATACATATTATTTACAGACAGCACACAACACACAATGGATACTCTTTAAGGTATTGTACTTTTGCACAAGAACATTGGCAGTCTTTTGCAATTCACACAATCTGTTGAGTTTATCTAATTAAATTTCCATGCAGCCATTTTTAAGCGCACATCTAACATTCAATTGAACCAACATCTCAGAATCAGAAATCATATCAAAGCTGAAAATATGCATATCATCACATGAAATACATGAAATATTTACAAAGAGCAGGACATTTCACTTACTACTTATTGCCTTTTTCCAGCTTTATCAGCAAACACTGTTCCTCAGGTAAACACATATAATGCAAAAGTTTGCAAATACATAAACTTGCTCTGTAACTTCTGTTATTACTACTGTGCAATCAGTACCACGTGAACAGAAAACAGTGTGTCTCAAAAGGACAAATAAAATGTAAAAACAAAAAAAAACAAAAAAACACACACACTGGGGTCTGAACTGTTGTCTCCAGTGTGCCCCCTGTCCCACTCTGGCTGTAAAGAGCTGTGTTCTAACACATATGCACAAGAAAATTATAAACATATAATCAAATTTAATAACATATGTAATAACACATACATATACAGAGAACTGTGACAACCTTATGATCCGTTTGACACTACAAAATACTTTCAAAAATGTGGTTCAATAGCGCAATACAGCCCACAAACTGCACGCAGAGAGTGTTGAGAGTGAGAGTGTTGCTATATGTGTTTCTTTCTATCACCCTCTGTGTCCAACTGTTATCCCAGTTTGAGAAAGAATGTAATGTTAAGTTAATTCGGAAATAAGACAGTAGAGAAAAAGTGCACAACCAAAAAAGTGGTGAATATGTGAATAGCCCAAAAAGCATATAAAGTATATATAAAAAATATATATTAGAAAAATTATATACCGCGGTTCCTGGATGGTAGCGTGCAAGGATCTTACCTGGAGTCCGGGTACTTGGTGAGGGTGGCCAGGCTGCTGGTGTACATGTGTCCGCCCACGTCGATGTGGACCGGCGCGTTGGCTTTGGTAAGCTGCGCGGGCAGGGGGATGCCCTGCGCCGCCAGAGGAGAGACCGGCGAGCGGCTCAGAGACAGGCGAGACATACTCCTCCCTTCCTGCAGGCACACGAACGGGAAAGCCATCAGAACCGCGCGTGTGTGAGTGAGTGAGTGAGTGAGTGAGTGAGTGAATGA
>JBBMFX010000017.1:14582219-14593131 GCA_037832545.1 Rhabdalestes septentrionalis
CACTTTCTGTTTACACTTAAATTTACCAGAACCTTCAAGGTATCAGCCTTTGTTTTGTGGAGTTTAAATGTCATGTTGACTGGTAACGTTACAGAGAACTTAAATAAAAGTTACTCAGTGTTGGACACCTTGTTCCTGCGTGTGTTTGACATAATCACGACTAGTCGACTCGACCTAGACTATCTTGATGAACTAATCGACTAGGAGAAATCTGAAGTCGTTAATGCCCTAATATATATATATATCCTTTATTTCTTTTCAGTGTATATAAACATCTATTATATATACTTTCCTATGGGATTATGTTTTTTAATGTATGTGAATATATAATATTTTTCAATGTATAGAAATATATTTATACACTTTCCCAGGCAGTTATGTTTCATGATGGTGAGATTTAATATCCACTGTATCGTTGACTGTAAAACCCCACACTGTTGGGTCTGTTTCTAAATAATGACCTCAGGTTCGGAAATGTAAAAACCTGCATGCTGAATCTGAGCGAATATGATCTGAGAACAGAGGCAGCTGACATCAGCACCAGCAGCCTCACATTCTCAGATACCTGAACCAGATAAAAAAAAGGCCATGAGAGTAAAAAGCTCAATACATAAACATTTATTCAGAGACACTCAACAGAAAGAAAGAGAGAGACAGGAAGAGAGAGAGAGAGGGAGAGAGAGCTACCTGAAGAATGTCTTCCTGATTCACACTGGTTGATTGGCAGTGTAAAAATAAGGCAAAGGGCAGTAGATGATGGGGTTTGTTTACTTGTGCACTGACGACAGGTTTACATTCACTTTTTTAGTTTCACCTCACAAATGTCTTTGTACTTCATATAGATCCGTGTCTTCAGTGGAGGGAGGGAATGACAACAAATCGTTTTTTGTAGAGGAAAGAAGCGCCCGCACACACACATACACACACACATACACACACACACACACACACACACGCACACACGCACACACACACGGCTGATTAAAAGCAGTTCAACATTTACCAGCACATCACTAATATCTGTCCTTCTGAATGTTTAAGATATGTCCATTTATATCTCTCTCTTTATATATATATATTTATAGATTATGTGTATATATATTTATATATATCTATAAGTGCCTGTTATTCATACGTGCCCTTTTACATAAGGCCTAAATCTTTATTTAAAAAATAGAATTAAATAGAATTATATAGTGTATATCTCTGATAAAGAGAACACATTTAGCTTATAGGCAGAAATGGATCATGTTCCTCAAAGGAGAATAACTCAGCTCACCACATAATTTGAGCTCCAGTCTGCCAAATGGGAGAAGAGGTCAAAGATGCAGCGTTATCACTGGAGTCTTCAGTTAGATGTGCTATATTCTGCTTGAATGATTCATACAAAGGTCACTGAGTGTCTTACCAAATAAAAACACTCCTCTGAAACTGGTCTGGTTCAGGGGCTGGACTGAAAATGAAGTCCTTCAGGAAGCCTGGAGAAATGCTCCTCAAGATTACATTAAAAAAACAAAAAGGTCTGGATCTCTGGAAGCAAAATATGAAGAAGAAGACTTGCCAGGACTTTATGTGACACAAACATTAGCCAAAAAGCATAAAATGATGAATTTGACTGATAGCATTAGTATTAGTTGTATTGCCACTAAAAAGTCTTATTTTGTTGAAGTTTTCTATAGATATGATTGTAATATTGTTACATTATGCTTGTAGTTTCATGCTAGCACCTTTAGGTCCTGTTGGTACCTGTCCTGAGCTCCATAAGTGTCCCCTTCACTACCGGACCAGTGACCAATCCAAAAAGCACTTTTGTAGTGCCAATGGATTGTTCAATGCAAGAATTCCCATTAGGTGATTTCAAATTCCTGATACTGTCCTGTTTTTCCAACGTATTCACAGATTTCAACAGCTGCCCATCAACTTTTACAAGTGTGTTTAGTTTTTCTAAGTGCTGAAACGACCCTCTGCTGTAAAAGACGATTTAATGCAGATGCAGCAGATGGAGCTCGGGATAAAAAAGTGCAGTTTTCCTTTAAGCTAGTCAGACAGTAAGAAAATGTTCTTCCTCTTTTGGGCTCAAATTATGCAGCTTAACTGAGAAATCCTGCTTTGTTAATGACCTCCCTGCCCTTGATCTTTGTGCGCAAAGCATGTCGGAACAGCAAGACCGATCTCAGATCAGTTTTCGTCCCTAAATCCTGATCAATGACCCACTTAAGTAGAGAAACTGATTCATAAACTGCAGGCCAGGCATTTTGGCCCACCCTTGGATTTTTAAAACAAGAAGTTACATGCTGCTCTTACAAGATAAAAAAGTGCTTTTTAATGGAAGTGAAAGTTAATGAATGAGTTTTATCAAAACATCCCCTTACTAGTTATCAACGTGGCACAGATTCTGGGTATAATATTGGCACAATTCAGAAGAATGTTTGGGATCATCATCATGCTGAAGAAAGAAATTTTGCATACTAATACAGAAACCGGAAGGAACTGTGTGATGCTGGAGAAGCAACACAAAGTAAATGTCAGTGCTCTAAAGACAGATCTGATGTGTCTCTTCAAAGCCAATAGTTTGAATGTTGTGGCTAAACACTTTATCACTATAAAATACTGAAAATCAGTCAGTTACATCTGTTTTAAATATTTCTAACATTTTCTTGTAATAAAAATTTGAAAGAACAGTGTATTGTTTTTTTTTTTTAATCTGAGGGTGGGCCCAAACATCTGCCCTGTAGTGTAGAATGACCAGTATCTGACCGATTACCATGACTAGCGGCCAGTTAGAGGTGGCTTTGTCAAGCCACACCAGTACAAACACACACACACATACACCTGCTGACACACATAATTCTGACTATTGACCCTTGTGTGTCTTTAACTTTGAATTTCACTTTCTGGACTCATGGATCATCCAACCTGGGATAATCCTTCTCTTTAGGCTGTTCTCAGGACTGCCAAGAAGGAGGATGGTTATTGTGGGGTGTTTGCCACAACTAAAACATATACCACCCCCATGGCAACAGTACTTGTTGGTCTTTTTGTTCCTTTTTTGGTGTTTGTTCTTCTTAATGAACTAATATTATATTGGATGATTAGCATTGGGTCATAAATATAGTGTTATTAACTATAGGGTTATTTTTCTATGAATTATTTCTCACTGCTGTGACTCTCTGAAGTAACTAGAGGAATTCTAAAGTAAGTTTTGTGAGCAGAAGAGGAGATATACATTCCATCAGTGGTCCCAAACTGAGGCCCACGCCACCCATCAGAACGCCCTGCAGCAATATAACCAGAAAGATAAACGACCTAGTGCAAACAAATACCAAGCAATAATCACATCCCCCCATGAACTACTCTGCTGCATAATCACACAACATAATAAACCCCAAAGCTTACCAGAAACACTTCAGTTCACAACCATTTTTCCATGATGGACAGATCTCCAAAGGCTTGCTAGTTAGTGTCGGATTTCACGGGACCAATCAACAAGCTTATTTCACTTTATTGTTACTGTATTTTATATTGCGTTTTATGAAAATAATATTTGTCATGTTCAAGATTAGATTTGGTAAAATGTCCACGTACTGTTTTGATAGCTTGCAGTTCAAAACAAAACAGATTTTCCTCGAGCCCACACATGTAGACTGCATTCTGTTGGTAACCAACAGTCCACAACAAGCTAATTTTATGGTATA
This sequence comes from Rhabdalestes septentrionalis, assembly GCA_037832545.1. Classification (NCBI taxonomy): domain Eukaryota; kingdom Metazoa; phylum Chordata; class Actinopteri; order Characiformes; family Alestidae; genus Rhabdalestes; species Rhabdalestes septentrionalis. The sequence goes on from JBBMFX010000017.1 coordinate 14,585,915, forward strand.
TTTAATTTTTCTGATGTATTGTCTGATGTAATTATATTTAACCTTTTGAAATTTTGCAGTTCATAACAAAACTGATGGCCCCCTAGTGATACCAGTACAGGTCACTGGGAGAGCATGGTTGAAAGACACTGCAACTGTTTTTTTGCCAGTCAGAAATTAAATGCATTTAAATTCAAATATAAATTCAATAATGACATACGAATGTAAAATCTATGTAATTACAGTTCAGTAGTTGAGCACAATGTCGGTAATAACTCTAGATTCCCAAGGGTTGAGGTAAAAGTGGGCATTAGTCTGTACTAACGTTGGAGATGGAAGCCCCTTAATAGACATGAGTTATTATATTATCAAATTATTTTTATAGGACTGGGCTTTTCTGGTCTGGTCTTTCATTTGGAGTCCACTATGAATGAAAATGCCACAACATTTTAGGTGCTTCACACACACATATACACACATACCCACACACACACTCAGAGAACCTACCACAAAATCAACGATGAAGACACCCACACACAGGGCAACACCTAAAGCCATATACAAATACATAGAAAAATAGAGTCCTCTGAATGCCCTTTTTTACAATTTTGATTATTATATTTACTTTACTTTTTATACTTTAAAATATTAGTTCAGGTAAAAGCGCCATAGATGGGTGGACGGGTGCACTCCAGAGAGTAGGTTGTTTCTTTTGTTGTGTGAAATGAGGTGTGTTTGGAGGGGAGGATCAATTCTCTGATGCCACTTTTGTGCTTCCAGTCATTCAAACAGTTAAAGCGATAGGTTACCCCAAAAAACTGGACATAATTTCCCCATCATCTCAAATGGCTTTGGCCGAATTGCTTCTTTAGTTTTGCTACCAACCTACCCAAATCATCACACACATTCTCAAGACCATGTCAAGTTGGCCTACGGTCTCCAATAGAGGTTTCTGACAGTGTACAAACTCTGCATTTGGAGATTGTCTTTCCTGCCATGTTTACCTCCCGCTCCCTTAATTAACGCTCCACATCTGAATAAGTAAACCAGAGCAGGTGTTGCAGTTTTGAACTACACTTTTCAGGAAGGTAGATCTCTGGGACCAATGCTTTGGTCCAGTTCCACTCAGTAGCTTGGACTTTCCCATGTTACCCGAGTTGGGAGGGTTAAGCCAAGTGTGTGTTTCCTCTACAACAATGGTTCTCAACCTTTTCAACATTAAGGCCCAACTATCTATCACAGCATGTTGCCAAGGCCCACTTGGCCACATTAAATAATTTTTAATAATCAATTTTGGGCCAATGGCCTGTCTCAATTTTAGATTTGCGGCCCAATGAAAAACCTTTGCAGCCCATCAATGGTCCCTGGCCCAGTGGTTGAGAAACCTGGCTCTAAAACACATGAAGCTAACACAACCTAAACATGCTAGGATGAGAACATCACTGCTAATTCTGTTTCATCAGATGCGCATTCTAGTTAGCAACCTGCTTAGTGATGTAGGGGCAAGGATGGTCATCTTATCCACTGAGAAAAAGTGAGGAAAGTTGAGGAAAAGCTCTTTTGGCCTCACTGGCCTTAGCTGGAGCATCTCTGAGCCTCACAGCTCCAGTCCTAATAGAGGTTTAATTAGATTGAGTAGGGTGACCATATTTTGGTCCAGAAAAACCAGGACACCTTAGTGCATGGTTGGGTTGTTAGTGTTAGTAATAGAACAATTTAATGGTCCAATGAAAGGTAATATAGAACCAGGACATTTCCCCACTTTCTAAAATGAAACTCGGAAGCCCCGGACTGGATGTGAAAAACGGACATGTCCGGGGAAAAACTGACGTTTGGTCACCCTAAAGTTGAGTTTTTGAAAGAGACGTCTAGTGTTTCCTAATAACCTCAGTTATCAAGCCGGCAATGAACAAAGCCAACTTTAGACAACAAACATGTCTGAGTTGATGGTCACCATTTGGAATGAGAGGAAAAATGTGTAAATAACATTTTTTGCAACACTATCATTGTCGATCCCAATTTGCTTAGATCCTCCCCGTGTAGACTGAACACACAATTTCAAGAAGAAGAATGTCATGATGTAGCAGAAAGCTTGGTAGTTACTAATATAAATACTGTAGAGCTGTAATGCGCCAGCAGTCTTTTACAGCTTATGCGAGTGCAGCCTTTGCGATTGACACATTAGTACAAGTCCTTGAAGGGTTTGGAGTAGTTGAACATCAGGTAGTCCATGTAGTAGAAGTCGTAAGCCCTCTGCCTGTCTGAGGCATTGAGCTGTGTGAAGTAGTGCTGAGTGATGTGCATGGAAGTCCTGGCTGCTTTGGGGTTCCTGTCCTTGAATGTGGGGAAGGTCAAGTTTTTCGGGCCGCCTGTCCTACGCAGGAGGAAGTTAGCATCCTCCTCCATGGTCTCAAACTTGCCAATGAAATCGTAGTTCAACAAGCAGGGGCTGCAAAGCTGGCTGACTGGCTCCCAGTGGATGTCCATGCCCACCGGACGGTGCACATCCAGCAGGTAGCGGATGAACTCCTGGAAGGTGACACCGCTCCCCGTCCTGAGGGCCGACTTTGAGGCGTTCACTCTGTACTTGGAGATGATGGGCTTGCCGAACACCGGGTGATAGTAGGAGTTTGGGCTCTCGAACTTGTCCCGGAAGGCTGATACCAGCCGCTCCATGGGCTCCCGCACGAACAGGACCTTGGTGTAAGTGTCCAGGCGTCTTGCAATGCCCTGGCGGTGAAGGTGGATGATATGATGATAAATCACAATATTCACAATTGTGCACAACAATGACATGAAGGCATGATATCAAACAATCCACTAACTAATTGATGTATGTTTAACCTCTTAAACCCTTAAAGACCTGTATAATCTGGGATTGCGGAACAGCATCAGGCAGCTCTGGGAATTCCAGGAGTTTAGATATGTCTGTAGAGATTTTGTGGTTTCAGTCATTTGTTAGAAATGGAAACCATTGGTGGCACCTCTATGCCAGGACTGTTTACTGAGTCAGCAACTCAAGTGTCTATATGTAATCAGTGTGCAGCAACAATAACTTTGAGCTAACCTACTATTAGAAGCTCCTAAAGCAGAAATTATCCTTAGCACAAACTGAGTGTCTGGTTTCATCATCACCACTAATTATGAGTTTTGTAACAGTATACCTGCCGGTCGAAGCTATCCAATCTCTTCAGGTGGTTGCCATAGTGGACGGCATCGTGGCCGATATCATGGGTGGACGAGGCAACACCAGCCAGCACCATCAGCACCCTCTTCCAGTTGGAGCAGCCAGCTTTGGGCACCTCGCAGTAGAGAAGCTTGTAGCGGTCCTCCACGTAGATGCGGCTGACATGGTGAGGCGTGACAGTGCGGGAGATGTTGCTGCGGTATTTGGCGCAAACCTCCTTCATCAGCCGGCGTCGTGCCTCCTGGATGCGTGAGAGACGCCGCCAGCTCTCAGGCATGGACAGTGAAGAGGAGTTGGAGAGGGGTCTTACGACAGGACTGGTCTTGAGGAGTTTTCGGTGGCGTTTGGTGACGCGCTGTCCCAGCTCGTGCTCGCGGGAGCCGGGTGTGGGAGCTGGCCTGTTCCATCCGAAGGCGGGAAACTGCATGGGCGAGACAGGGTTATCAGCACTCGGCTCATCATGCCTGATTTCTCTGAGCCTCTGAGCTGCTGCTGTGTTGCCCCCAACATCACTGTCCTGGTGGGCACACAGCTCCTAAAGGACAGAACATATAATAAGTAAGAAATGATATTAATAATAATAGAAATAGGAGTACTTGATTTACTTCTTGGTTTTTTGCCGCAGGCTAGTATCCTACCCACTAGGCCTCCGCCACCCAAACGTTCTTCAAAATTGTGCAACATTGTATCCAGTTCAAAGAAAGCAAACATTTTGCGAACAAAGTGACAGCCTCCCCAGTTCTATTTCCCATTGAGCTGTAAGAAAGAACTGGGCCAACAAGTTCCAAATGAAACTTATTGGGTTTAAATTTCTCCACACTACAATTCAAGGTTTTGCACACCACACGTTTTTACCACTTATCCATTTATTTCAGGCTCATATTTTGATTAGAGGGCTGTTGAGTGAACAGCTACTAATGAAAACATGTTCAATAAAACAAGTTTCCTTTATAAGTATCTGTAACTGTGGTTGTGTGGTGATGAAGAGCCAAATTCTAAACCGTCCTTTAACTTTAAAAGCACTCGTTAACTGCTTCATCACTTAATAGCTCAATAAATATCAAACACCTGATTGGTGATTCACTTTATAATTATAATTACATTAGTTGGCTTTGTGTAGGTCAGTAGTGATGAATTAAAATTATATTTTCTGGCTACTAAAGGAACACATACTCTAAATGTGTGTGTTAGCAAGGACTATTGAGTATATTTTTTATAAATGTTAAGTGACATGCAAATGTGAAATATTTGTGCAATAATGTGTACAAATATTAGTAGTGGAACCTCAAATTGAAAGTAATGATGATGTTGTTTGAAATATGAGGAAAAATTTGAACTCTACACACAGAGAGATTGTGGGGACTGAGTAGCCACTAGATGGCCCAATTTCACCATTTTCCTCCTCTGTCTCGACTCCAGTGTGAAAATGCTGGGCTCCAAGCAGCAACACGGTCACTCTGTAATATCATACAGTATCGTGAGAGCCGATGTGTGATGAGCACGCTTGATCGCAGCATCAAATTCCTTAGTGCCTCAGGCAAATACCAATTCTGTCTCTCATTTAAGGGGCAATAAAGGCAGTGAATTGAATAATCAGAAGCCGAGGATAAACCAGGGGACCAGGCTGTAATGAGACAGGGGCTGGGTGATTAGGGACAGGGGCCTGGACACTGATGACCACGTCAACGCTGCTGGACACAGTATGTGGTCATTTTAGAAGAGAAGGGACGGGGAGGGCAGGAGGCGTTTAGATGAGAAGGCAGAGGATGAGATGACATGAAGCATAAATGTGGGGGAGAGGATGTTCGTGTGTAAAAAATAACTGAGTGGAAGTGCAAGGGAGGTGTTTCCAATAAAGTGGCCAGTACATGAAAGCACAAGGGAGGTGTTTCCAATAAAGTGGCCAGTACATGAAAGCTCAAGGGAAGTGTTTCCAATAAAGTGGCCAGTGCATGAAAGCCCAAGGTGGGTGTTTCTAATAAGCTGGCGAGTGAGTGGAAGCACAGTCAATGTTTCCTATAAAGTGGCCAGGGTGAAGAAGCACAAAATAGGTGTTTGAAATAAATTAATCATAATGGGTCAAACATTAAACGCGCTTCTGAAAACTAAGTTAATGAATTAATGCATAATGTGAAAACAACAAATAAGGAAAGATAATGAGCACGAAGGGCTGACAAATCCAATCAGCTGCCTATGACCATGATATCCTCAGAAAAGTCTTCAGTGGCAAAGTGTCTAGATAACATGTTCAGTTTCTTCACTTGTTCAGGATTTAAGTTAAATATGTTTTTTTTCTGCTTGAACAATTCATGTGTAGGTCACCATGTGGCTTAACAAACAAAAAATATTCGTCTGAAATTGGTCAGGGTCAGGGACTGGACAGAAAATGACAGTCTGTGAAAGTCCTTCAGGAAGGCTGAGGAACCTTAAGAACTCAAGACTACATTAAAACACAAGAAAGTTTGGCTCTTTAGTAGTAAAGACTTGCACAGTGTCTTATATACATATACGACACACACCCATGGATTTAAATGTATTCTCTCACCTCCCTTGTCTGACGAGTCATGCCACTGAACTTGACCCCTGTGAGAGAGAGAGAGAGACAGCAAGAGTGAGAGAGAGAGATAAATGAAGAGAGAGTGAGAGAGAGACAGAGACAGAGAGAGAGTGAGTGCGAGAGAGACAGAGATAGAGAGAGTGGGAGAGAGACACAGAGAAGGAGAGAGAGAGGGTTATTAGTATAAAATGCATGCCGCTGAATTAGCGTTTCATGAGAAGGGGATCAAAGGCTCGGCAACCTTCTGGAAATTGGAAAGCCTGTTTGTCTGTTAGCGGCTGAACTGTGAGCAGTAAAAGGCACATTTTGTCCTTGTTTTGCAGATCAGTTGCGATGCTTGCATTCGCATCTCATTTCCACTCCAAATCCCACCATCTCGGATCACAGATCCAGCAAACATCACGTTTCATCTGCGACCCAGGAGGGACCTTCAGGAAACCGACGCCTCCTCGTCTGCGCGCCCTCACTGGGGTAAACTGGGGTGGGAGGGGTTATGCAAATAAAGCACATGCAGCCTGGAATAAAATGTGTGGATAAAAGAAATGAATTTCTTTGCATGTCTTTCAGCTTTCTAATCCACCACCTAATCAGGAGTGATCGAGCTGGTTCAACAGATTTCCACTTTATGCAAATGAGTGGGCAAGGTTTAGCCTGATGAAAGTACGCCAGGCTTCTTCAAACAGAAAAGCTTCTTAGAAGGTAAAACAGGAGACAGCAGCTAGTTTTCTATTTTTCCTTGCAAACTACCCCCCCCATACACCATGTCAAAGACTACGCCAGTGTTTTGATCAGAGAATGTGATCAGTGTCACTGGGCATAAAAAGAGATTCAAATGTCCAGTCGACAAAAACAAAACTGTCACTTTACAAAATGAACCAATTCTGTATTGTCAAATCATTTCCCCATTTCTGACAAAATCAACCGCCCCTGTCAATAAAATAGTCTACTTCCACAAAACTCCCCTCACTATGGCAATGAATCCTCTCCTCCTATGACAAAACATTCCCTCCACCTTCAATAAAACAACTTGCATCGAAACACCCCCCCTGACAGAACCCTCACCGACAAACTGAACCCCTCCGCCGACAAACTGAACCCCTCCGCCGTCAACAAAACAACCCACCTGTGTCAAAATAACTCCCCTTCTCAAAGAAATGGTCCCTATCTCCATCGGAAAAACGAAATTTCTCCCTCCCTCACCGAAACCCAAAACTCTCCTGTTGACATATCAAAGTTACTCCCCCTGCTCCCTCCCCCCAACCCCCTGATCCCCACACCTCGCGCCCGCCTGGCTGGACATATATACCCTATAAGACTGGTCATTAACATGAAAAACAAATACTCCTGCCATGTTAATATGATGAATCAGGTTCTCATGAGTTTCAGTGAGCGCTCAAACCAGCTACCTCAGTTACGGTCGCTTCATTTAGCACAGGCTTCACAAAGCTGTGTGTGTGTGTGTGTGTGAGAGAGAGAGAGATTGAGGTGTAATTG
>JBBMFX010000017.1:14593231-14608958 GCA_037832545.1 Rhabdalestes septentrionalis
AAAAAAACCTGATACTGTGGAAATACAACCAGGAAGACGAAATATAAGTGTGACTACCTCTTTGGGCTGAAAAGGCATTTTCACACTGTGAGAAATGCAGCTGTGGTGAAAATCTCATACTGATGTTAAACTGAGCTCAGTTATAAAATTAGGAGCAGTTTGGTGTGGAATGTTTTTATTGTGAAGAAACTTCAGGTTTGTTCAGGTCTGGTTCTGATTAGTAAACCTAATTGTTTAGATGTCAAGTTTTGAGTGACCAAATCAGATTTTATGGTCAGTGAGAAATGCAGTAGTGTACCAGACCCTTGCTTTGGTTTCCACAATAGCAAGAAAACAAAACAAACCTCACACCTGATGATAAATGACAAAGGCAGTGCTGACAGAAAAACTTCACAATGGTTTCCACTACATGGACGCGGTTTTGGGGCAACAAATGTTGAGGAGGAAAGCACTGATATCAGGCAGATATACACAGGACAATCAAAGCATGATAAAACTTCCAAACCACCGCAGTTTAGATACAGCACAGTTCCTGGATACCTGTGGAAAAGTGCGTTTTGTTCTCAGCCTCTCCATCACTTCCGATGCCTTTCATGGTTATGAGGGGGAAGGAAAACAGGCGAGATTGTCCACCCTGTTTCTGTAGGGAAACTCTGTATAATTCATGTTCTAAATATCACTGAAAAGGCGGCGGGGAGAGGAATTTGGAGTCAAGGTGACGGTGGTGCGGAAAATGAGAAGCTTAATGGAGGGATATTAGAACGGGATTGGATTTCGCAGGCAAACAAAGATACATGCGGATTGATTCTCTTTTTTGTAAATGACACTCGAAAAGCCATGAAGTTAAAAGCCCTGGTGACGACTGTGTGCTATTAAGAGGGAAATTCATTGAATTGTGCTGCTCACGATTCCCCCTCTGTGTTGGCTTTGCTGATGTGAGTCCTTTTTTCCCCACCAAACACTCTTCATCAGAGCTTCCAAGGCAAACCATTAGTTTATGCTGGATTTGATTAAAAAAGCAGACCTCCATGAAATTGCCACTGATTGAAAAACATTTCCTTTTTCTTTTTCTTTTTTTTTTTCCATATTTGCAAAAGATGCCACGTTTGTCATTGTTACCACCCGGCGCACAATCCCCATTCAACACAAATTGATTACGAGGGGCTATAACAGAAAACCTGCTCCGCTTTTGGAATATTATTTTCTTTTGCAGTCTGATTTTCTGTTCCCTCCTTCCAAACAACACAGCTCCTGGGATCTTCTCTCCAGGATCTCAGTATAAGCCCCTGAGGATAAGTACAGGCCTAAGCTCGCAGAAATTGCACTTCAGTGGGAATTCCGCTCGAAATTTCTCTTTTCTTTGTCTCATCAGGAATAAATCATCTTCTATTTTGGAGATTATTGAAACCGGACTTGTTTCTCCTAAAGCCCACCTTTAAGAGCTGTTCTCATTGTTTTTCTCAGACTTATTATCTTAACAAACTTACGGATCTAAAAACTGTTTGACTTTGGTAGCCGAGAATGAGATCATTTAGACAAATTACAGGCTCATTTATAGGAGGGAATATTATTTCGAATATTATGGTTCATATGGAGATCTGATGATCTGAGACAAAAATCAGAGCATCTGCGAAATTGGAAAAATTCTCATATTGATGTTGAATTGAAATCAGTTTTGTCCAGGAGAAACAGGCTGGACAATCTGGGCCTGTTTAGTGTGAAATGGAAAATTTAATGTGTGTTCAGGTTTGGTTCTGATTTGAATGACAGGTTGTTTAGACGTCAAGTTAAGAGTGATCAAATTAAATTTTTAGGGTCAGAACATCAAATTTGCTCACATCCCCATGTTAGTTGCCATAGTAACGCTTGTGTGTGTATATTGACCATGGAGAGATTGGTTACAATCCTTTTTTTTACCTGTTTAATATTTATGTGTTTGCAAAACCACGTGTAGTATCACAATTTATATCACTTTTATCAGCCATGACACACTCAGTATAGAACAATTCCAAACCACTATTTGTGTTCGTTTATAAACTACTTCCCTAGTAATTTAATTTATTTATTTATCCACCTCTATACTGACCACTTCATTTGTGTGTATAGTGTAGTGTATTTAGTACAGAGTAACAATAACGTTGGTGCAACAATAACAATATAATGGAACAATTTTCTGTGATGGAGCTTTTAGAGGTGGAGGTCTTGTTCCATTCACCACCACTCTAAGTTTCTCTATAATGGAGGTTTGCACTCCAAACTTGCTCTGAATGATCTTGCTCACATTTGAACCCTGTAGAAGATCTGCTATCAGAACCCCATAAATTGCAGAAAAGATTTTCCACAGAAAATTATGCTAATGCTCAGTTATGCTTGTGTGCTTAAGCAGGTGAAGATGGTTTTCAGCTCCTCACCCACAGTGGAACTTCTGCACAAAAGGTGGGTGTCTGATTCACAGTTTTGCTGCTCAGGTTCGGTCCTATTCATATAAAACAAGGCTGGGCTTTTGGGACACCTCATTTTTCACAATGATTTTAATAAATGACCGTGTTGTCGTCCTATCTTGTTCAGTTTGCAGCAACTGGACATGTATTAAATAAAAAAAGGCTGTGCTATTTTTGTGAAAGAACAACTGATAAGAGTCCTGCTTTGGGAATGAAGCGATTGATCGCCTTACTGTGACCTCATTAAAAGTGTTTAAAGCACCTTTGAGGCCAAAAAAACTGTCCGATCATCATTTAAAACCTCTTTTCATTCCAGAGAAGACACTTTGAGGAGCACTGAGGCTAAATCCAACCAGATCACAGAACCTCTGGAGGTCCTTTTTCTCTCGTTATTGAAAAGTAACAGTGAAATTCAGACATTACGTGGAAAACCGCGCCCGCTTATCCATCTCCACGCCTGGAACGGCGCTGATCTGATAACGCCGGTATTGTTTTAGCGTGACAGGTCGAACCCCACAGCACGCAATTCATTTGACACCACTGATAATCGGGCTCTTCCATCTTTCCCTGCACCGCGTTATTGGATACGGTGAAACGGGGAGGAACAACCCCCCACCCCACCTGTTCGAGGCGGAACAACAAATAGTCCTCTCGCTAAGCGAGAGATGGATTACGAAGCTGTGGAGGTAGGAAATTACCCGCATTAGCGAAGGTCAAGGCTGCTGTCGCTCAGGATTTGCCATATGAAGAAAACAGAGGTTGATAGGGAAGAACAGAGGTTGAGAGTGAAGAAGCTCAACTTTTGGCCTTTGAAGGCAGTGAGCTTATTTGTTAGTCTCCGTGAGGGTGGAAGTAGTTTACGTACACAAACACAGGCCTCTTGGGGGAAATAGTGCTGAACGAAGATAGTTTTTTAAATATTACATCCCATTTAATTGAGCTATACTGCTGTGCCCCAGCTTGATTTGGAATGACGAGGTGAGTAGTGAGGGATCCAGCAGGTAGATGGGGTGGTCTTGTGGTTAATGACTCTGTTAATGAGACCCTAAAGCATCATATCTTTCCTCAGATGTGAGTTTTCCAAAATGAAAACTGATTTGAAGGCATGAGAGTGGTCAGAGGTTTCACTCGTTTCATGGATGAGTGGTAGAAGTGCATTTGCTTTGGAATTTTATGATTCTGCACATCAGTTAACCATAGCATTACGACTACCTGCCTAATGTTGTGTAGATCTTACCTAAAGTTTAATCCTATGAACTGTTTGTTGGGCCCTCCACAGATTGGACTATTTTGTCCAGACACCCCACAGATGCTTGATGAGAGAGAGATCTGGAGAATGTAATAGACACCTACATTTCGTCATGTTCCTCAGTGTTTGAGGTGTGTGTGTGTGTGTGTATGTGTGGGGTGGGGGTGGGGGTGTGGGTGGGGTGGGGGGGTGGGGGGAGCATCTCTGTGAAGGGGTGAGCTTGGCCTGATGTTTAGATGGGCAGTTCATGTCAAAGTAAAGTGTCCTCACAGAACAATACAAAGAGTATCACACTATTTTCAGCGGCTCGCCTTCTTTCAGTAGGAACGCCCCAAAAGGTCTGCCATTTTGGAGCCATTGCAATTTAGTTCTCCACACTCCCACATCACCTAAAAATGGATCTCTCAAGAATCACCCACTGGATGGTTCCTCAAAATGCTTCAGGAGCTCTCCTACCCAGCTCCTATTGGCTTGGAGTGGGTGATGACATTGGTCCAGTTCAGTGAATGCACATGTTCTGGTGATACCACCCCCCCACCACCTTAATGAGAATGACTTGGTACCGTGACTTAAGGAGGACAAGCTGAATGCACCATATGCTCATACTGACCCTAGGGCGACACAGGTGGTCATTACAGGTCACTTTACTGCTTTTCAAATGTCCTCTTTTGGGCATGCCTAGCACTGTGTGTGTTCCTAATTAAACGCTCCCTCCTAAAGGAAAGCACTCTCTGTCTATCCACTCTGGTATGTAAATGAGGAATCGGCATGTTATTATTTTTCCAAGAGAAAAGCCTCCATAAGTAATTATCCATATGTCAGATGATATCATCCTCGTCCTTGTAGCTTTATTTGGTGGCCTGCTCGGCGCACGAAGCCCCTTGGAGCCCCGGCGTGCTCAGGGGAAAATGAATAGCGCGGCACTCGCGGTGTGGCTCCGTTCCCAATATTTCATATGCGGCGGAGGAGTCAGACAAATCAGCGGCCGCACGCCGTCGCCGTGACAGCGGCCCACTAATGAAGAGAAAGCGCTTCTCATAGTATCACTTCATCGAGCAGACATGCGAGGAAGCAATAAATAACCCTACGAATGAATGAATATAGGAGACTGGGGGTAAAAACATAAACCAAACACATACACTTCCCTGCTCTCTGTCTGTCTGTCTCTCTCTCTCTCTCTCTCTCTCTCTCTCTCTCTCTCCCTTGCCTTTATTATAAATGTCCAAGGTGATATTTTATTGTTATTAAAATCTCTCTCAGCCCCCACTGACGGAGCCCCTTGCCACACCCGGGGGAGTGTTTTAATATCCTTATAATTTAATAACAGAGCAGGCTTTATATCCGACTCTGTGCCTGAAGAAAAGCCCTCTTTGCCCCAACTGTGGATATATGGATCCACAGAAACAAAGAGCCATTATTTTTCTTATTAGAGTCACTTATGCTGTACCGATTCATACAGGGATTTTCTGAGGCCTGGTCAGGGAACCTTTTCACCTTTACACCTTTATACTGGTATCTTGTCAAAATATACTTTATCTTCACATAATTAATTAAGTTCAGCTTGGCCAAAAAAATCCCTAAATACACCCCTCTGTCAATGACACGATTTATTGATTTTCTATATGAAAATATGTACACATGCTCTACTGGGCATTGTCTGCCAAGTGTACAGCCCATTTTCTATTCATTTGAATACTCAGTTTAAGTTAGTAGATGAAATATAACATGAAAGGTGGCAACTTTGTTGTACAGCCCATATTTGAGGTTTTATTTGATACACATAAACTGTAGTTGGCATTTTAGGTGTGTCTCTGTAGAAGAAATGTATTTATCTGCTGTTAAATGTTTTTTTCCGGTGGCACTAAAACCTCTGCACACAGCTTTAGTTTTCCTTTAAAGGTGAAGCACTGAAAGCTACCAAAGTGCTCCACCTAGTGGATGATCTTCAGCCTGCTCAATGTGAGCATGTTGTAGAGCAGAGGCATTTTTATTTTTGTATGAAAAAAGCCAGCCAGCTAATTTCATTCTTTCACGTTAATGAATCATTTCACTGCTTTCCTCCTCTACTCCATTTTGGTTAACTGTCTAGGGAAATCTGTTTCCTCTGCCTTTATTCAGGTTTGAAAGACTGCAGCAGCCCTCTGTGCATGCAGAGTACCCAGGAGGTTCCATGGCAACCACTTAGAATCAGTGGAGTTGTGTAAATATGGGGAATCTGATCCCAGATCGGTTTTAATGGGCATCTGGCTCATATTTTTCCCACAGTGCTGAGTTATTCCAGACACCAAGCATCTGACCATCATGATTCCAAGCATACTACAAAAGCAGATGTCATTGCTGAAGTGATGATGACCTGGCTAGGCCTGCACATTTGAGCCATTTTCCATTCTTTAAACCACTGGGGTATCATATGAGGGAATGCATTTCTATGAGAATCTTCCAGAATTGGTGGTACAGAAAGCAGGGTGGAGCTGTGATCATGACTTTGGCTGGACAGAAGTCCGCGGAGAGCAGCAGTCATATTTAGATGAATCTGCTGAGGCATGGCCCTGGCCACCCCGCACATCAATATTCATGCAGGAGAGACAAAAGCTGCATGCTGGGTTTCTGGAGGACAAGGACCAAAAACAGCAAGGACGGAGCGCTACAGCCAAATCTGCTGTCCCGCCGCGGTACACATGCTAACGCGGATGCTTGCTAACAAATGACAGCCTTTCCTCCTGCCTTAATTGGTCTTATGCCTGAATTACAGTCCATCAAACTGACAAAAATAATACAGCAACAGCAGAACACCCCGAGGAATTGGCCCATGTACTCAAAGTGTTTTCACTTGAGGCTTGTCAGATAGGACAGTTTAAAGGGCCTATTTCGTATTGTCCTTGCAGTTTGGAAATAAAACCCTCTGGTATCGTCAAAGTTTCACAACAGGTTTCAACTCCCATGAATCACTCTTTTGTGACTTATAATGAAACACATTTGCATATATCCCATTCAGCCTAGAGCCGTCCAGCCCTGCACATTCACACCAGCATTTCAGGCTGGTCTCCTTTTTGAATATGGGGTTGTCAAACAGAGCAGAGGTCTTGAAGTCATCTGCTTGATTCTGAGCAGTAATGGTAGGTGACAAAATGGTAATGTGAAAAAGATTTTTGAATGTTTTTGGTGCAAAAAAATCATTCAACATCACAGATGCAAGAGGATACAGGCATGTAAACCATGTTTCAGATAGCACTGGGAATATCTCCACACATAGACACCTTGGCTAATTTTGGTTAATTGTCATGCACACTGGTTAAATGTGTCCCCCTTAAAAGCACACTGGCCCCTCCTCGCACCCATCCTGCAACACTGGACAGAGAATGGATTCTTTCAGCATCGTAGCATTGACCAGCTTAGAGTACTGTTTCCAAACAGAGAATCTGTGCCCATGTCTCGGTCTGCTGCTGCAGCTATGAGGTAGCTGAGGTGCGACTGTTCCCCATGGACCTCTAACATCTGCTGAGAATGCTGAAACACAAGCCAAGGAAAAAAGGACACTGGAAAAAAACTCAAATAGCAATTTATTGTACAGCACACTGAGCCTGGCTTTGGGGTGTGGCTGATTGACCAAGCATGCTGTGTATTGACCAGTCACAAGCTCAATGTTTTGTTGGTTCAATGGCGCAAAATGTCTCAGGCACTTGAGAAAAGCTGTTTACTATTAGGCAGTAGTGTTTCTTTAGCATTTAAACACTACTATTACAATTAATACAAATAACATGAATACAAAAGACCTGGAAATGGTTAAACAAACACTTTGCCATAAATAAAAACCACAGTAAAAAGGGGTATTTTTTACAATAAAATTCCCAGGTCTTTTTCCTCATGTAAGCCCGGTACTACTTGTAACTCCTCCAAAAATCCTGGTTTGGCACGGTAGCATGTAGGTGATCTAAAGTAAAGTACTGTGAAAGTAATGGATGAGATACGTTTCCATAGTGCCCAAGCACTACAGGCCTTAATGTGATTTTACTGATACCCCCTTGACTTTGGATTCCAGCAGGGGACTCTAAACTGTAACAAGTGAGTAACAAACTGGCCTCTAAGTTTCAGCCCTTCATCTTTTGAATTAGCCTGTTATTGTGTCATCTCTGAGGTAGGTCATCTGAGTCCACCCTGATGAAACAGCGCTGTCCTGTTCTTTAACTCAGAGCCTTCATCCCGGCAGGAGGCATCATTAAAAGGCATCTACTTCACCCCGATTCAATTGACTACGTCAGCTCTGCCACATGTACTGGAAACTGAGCCACTGTCAAGGTAATGACACACTGCTGTCAAAAACCCCCACACTCTAGGGAACAAATTTCCCTGCAGGCCAAAGTTGGAGCCAGCGAATAGGCTACCTACATATGCATTTTTTTCTTCATCTTCTCTTTTCCCCCCTAGGCACCACTGGGCGCAGAACGGGTCATTAAGCACCCACTCATCTGGGCCTTTGTTCACCACATATCTTTCGTTAGCATAGCAAATCAAACAAGAAGAGTGCTTAGGGAAGCACTCTGGGCATTTTGAGGGCAATTTTGGGGGTTAGCATAGCGACCTACCATTGCACCCTCCCACTGTCCCAAAGAGGAGCATAGACCCTCACTGCCTCTGCTGTCACCAAATGATCAGCCAATCTGAGCGAGTGGGAGTGAAGAAGATCCAGGAGCAGCTGTCGGGTGTCTGTGATGCTAATTTGTGAGGGATTTGGTGTGTTTGGCAAGAGCTCGCAAAAAATCTGGAGCCCAGCTTTGGGTACGCTAATCTCACACACTCAGCTGAGGAGGTCTAGAGATTACGGCGGGGCTCGTTTTCCACATTTGGCAGCCACACCGAAGCATCTCCCACAGGACACTACAGCTAGTGTTCTGCCATGCTAGCTTCCGTCTGTTTAGTAGCTCACTGTGAGCCTTCTGAAAAATGTGGACAAGGATGCTGGGGAGCCGCCACAGAAAACATTTGGGAGGGGAGAATGTTCTTGGCAATGATTAAAACTCGACCTGCTTTCTACGGAAACCATGTCAAGATAACAAGCTGGCAAAGCTCACTTTGGAAAGGTGCTCTAGACCCCTATGACTCAAGGTGTTCCTTTCAAAGCTCATAAATGCACAATTTCTGGTCAGAATCCTTGGGAGGTGATAAAAATTACACACTTGTATACCTGCGAGTTATTAATGTCTCTCTGAATGCTGTGATGCCGGGATGCTAACTGAGAAAATAAATAAATAAGATCAACAAAGGAGCACATGGAGCTCAAAGGTAGTGTGTGACTCAGACATGGTCCTTGCTTTCTAAATTCACCACCACTCTCAAAAACGTGTTTATTTTTACTCCGTTGCATCTTCCTTGCCTAAAGGGGATTTCATTGCGTTAGGCATCTCAGAGGCAGCCTTTGGCAGGGTCGGCCGTCAGAACCTCATCCACCTGTCCACACCTTCCCCCTGCCCAGAGGACCTGCCCTGTCACTGCTTTCATCATTCAGCACTTCCAGAACCCACCCACCCCACTCCCTCCCAAGCTTGGAAGACACACTGGCACACGTCGATATAGCTCCATTAATTTCCATTAGCACTCCAAGGTTAACCGCATGTGTGGGACAGATCGGACAGCGGGACGGCCATGTCGTCTGTCCCTCAGAGGGCTGGGGGGGCTTATTGTCCCTCATCTGGCAGATTCTTGCCCATCGTTACCTGTCGCCACATCATCCATGTCCTTGGATGAGAGCAGAGTTCACTGCAGGTTGCTTTGTCCTCCTCACTCATGGATATTTTGTTTCCACAGATAGAAACGTTTTTCACAGATAGTAATGGAAAATAGGAAGAGAAAAGGAAGTATTAGTTAAAACCTATTAGTTAAAACCTTTTTCAATTAGTTTTAACTGGTTAATCAATTACATTTTCGTTCATTTTCATACAATATATTTGCATTTGACATCATGAGCCGTCATAGTTACACCATGTGTTATTATGTTTTGAAACTTGGTTTATACTACCTGGTATATTGTGAGAACTAATCAGGCCAGACTGACCAGACTGAAATGCAATGGATATTACAAATACATGCACATTGCACTCTAACTTTCCACTCCCAGTTTTGACCTGTCATTTTCCAAATCCATGGCCATGCTGTGTGACCAGCTAAACCAACACTGACCAGAATAGACCAGCTTAGAATGCCTTCTCAATGTTACATTGGGAATTCCCAGTTAAGGGGACAGAGCCTTTCTTTTTTCCTAGGCTAGATTTAGCATATGTTTGAAAATAAACAAGCAAGTTTCGGAATGACATATCTTCCCACAGTACTATGCTACAGGCAAGTTCCTGGTGAGATGTTTTTGGTGTAATTACTTGTCATGTTGCCTAATAACTACATGCATGTTTAATGACATAGATTAGGCAAGTCCAGTACCATGTTGAGATAATGTCTAATGCTAAGCAGATTGTCGCTTAATGTTAGCTTATAATTAGCTGTCTGGCTATATTACTGTTACACTTCCAGTGGATCGTGGACAGATATCCTGTAAATCTTAATGTCAAATGAAAGCCGAAGAACTGGTCTCTGCTCACAAATGTTTCTTAAGTTGAAGGCTTGAAGATTGGATGTAACTTCAGTCATGATGTTCAAAACAAGAACAAGAACCCTGGCCTTGAAAACCTATAAACGATGGTATTGTGGCCAAAGGCATAGATTTGATTTATTTTTATTTCTCACCTGACTGGAAGGTTGAAGTCCATATTTTAAAGCATGTAATATTACATTTTCCATCCAATAATCTAGAAATATGTATTTCCATCTAAACATAAAAAAATGCTTATAAGTAAATCCACATCATGAGTACTAGGAGGAGGTATCGTGGTACTTCGTTGATATTAGTGCATGAATCCCCACCAGACACAATGCATTCCATTATATTTGAGCACAGAATTGTTAGTGTAAACGTGTCCTCTTTCCCACCTACAGCCACACAAATACTGCACTGAACTTTGGTACATCTTAAAGCATATATAGCTTCAGCCAATCATATGTTAGCAAGAAACATCATAGCCAATCCTATAATGATACTGGGATCAGAAGGTGGGACTCAGAAACAGAAAGCAGTAGAGAAACAGAATTTCCAAACACCAACAGGAAACAGCAGTTAGATATTCTTTCTTTAGAATGATTGTTCTGGACAATTCAGTAGTTGCAGGATATAGGTAGGGACATGACCATAACATCCCTACTCAACTCTGTGCCCTTGACTATGCTTGTGGTCAGTAGCTGTTCATGGGGATTTGGAACTAAATATGTTATAGCAAGTGTATGGCCAGTGGGCATCTCCTTGGTTTGGTCCTTTGCATTAAAGCGTGCTTTAGAAGCAATTCTCACTGTCCTTGTGCAGACCGTCACAGTGTCCAGGCCTGTTTTCTATGACCCAGCACATTTCATCATCAAGAACGCAGTGTGCTCGTATTTACTCTCTCTCTCTATCTCTCTCTCTATCTCTCTCTCTCTCTCTCCCGCAGTGTAGCACCTTCTGTTTACAAGTACTGTGTATTTGCACTTGACTTCCAACACTGAGATCATGCTGTCCTCTCACTCTCTCTCTCACTCTCTCTGGCAGCTTGCCCTCTCCTCATAAGCTTAACTAATGTGCAGCTCTCTCTCTCTTTCGAGCCCCTGGGGGAAGGTGCTGGTCCCCTGGCCTGGAAGAGAGCGGCCTTCCCTTCTGTTCCTTTCGGGAAAAAAACCCCCAAAAAACAGACTATTTCAGCCAAACCACCAGGCAGAGCCGCTGTTTACAGGCCCCTTTTGTTTTATTCATGACAATTTAGTCGCACTTCACTCGATCCGAGGGAGCGACAAGCGATATTATAAGTCGGGCTGAGCTCGAAGGTGGAAAAAAAGAGAACCTGATGAATAACACGCCATGAAGGAATTAATCTGCTTATACAGACGTCAGTGTGATTAAGAGATAGGGGGAGTGAAATGAGAGGGAAAGAGAGTGACTGAGACACTGAGAACAGAAAATGGGTGGTTTGATATTAATGCGTAGAGGCGAAGAGGGACACCCCTGGCTGTTTCTTCATGGCTGTGTGATCCACAGGGAACAAGAGATTTGCTGTTTATCAGTTGACCTGTTCATGCTCCTTCCATAATTGTGTTCTCAGTCACTCAGTGCCAGTTCTAAAAGGGGTGGGGGGGATTGGGGATGGGAGGGTGCTAGGGTGGACAGTGCCCCCAGATTTGTACGTTTATGGCATTTAGCAGACACTCTTATTAAGAGCTATGTACATCAGTGCTTAAGTCGTCCACATCAGTTCTTTATATCTGCAAAGCTTGACTCAAATCAACGTCTGCATTTAACAAAGTTGCTGCCAGCAAGTTACACACCTTAGCAAACCCTGTCAAAAAGAATAATGTCAGTGTGCTTTACACTTACAGATAACATTCACTAGTAAGGCATCTGCTAAAAGTCAGTAATCCTACAAAACAAGCAGTTCCACTCGGGGTCTCACCTGACATAAATGACTAGAACTGCGTAGCGGCTTTATTGAGGGGCAAAACTCCACAGCTATTCCAAACATAAGAGAGTAAGAGAAGACTAAATCTATTACATAACAACATCACTCATTAGTAAACAACCCCCCATGTGGAAGATCATCCCAAACTCACCCTGCGGTACTCCATAGCCATCTTGGATTGGCTTGCATTTTCTCTGGTCTTGGTCTTGTCTTGGATTCAGACTGTCAGTCTCAGCAGTTCCCAGATATTCTAACTTGTCTTGACTTAGTTCCGCTGCCTTTAGGTAAACAATGTTTCCACTAACCTTACTCTATGGCAACCAAGCATGCCAAGTCACCTTTATCATGGCGAATTAAAAACAACTGGTAAAGCAAAAGCCCCCACAATGATCAACAAAATCATTGATAAAGCAAGCTTGTTCAGAAAATGTGTTTAATTATGTCAAACTCCAACCAATAAAATTCCAACCAAAGCTTTTCTTGCTGCTCTAATCACACTGACTCCATTCTCATAATTTTCTTCTCAGCCACAGATACAATTTTGCTCTATTTTAAGTAAATAATGGCCTTGTTTGTTCATACAGTAATGTTCCACTGAACTCATTTTATGTTCATTACAGGCAATAACAGAGCAACATGATCATCTAACAGCAGGAAATACAGAGTGTATCTATCAGCGCACTCACATTATGAATGGAACCATCTTAAAGGCTCTTTGTGAGTCTTAACTCTCTCTCTCTCTAATTTGGAATCAAAACTCTTTGCACTCAGTCTTGACTTGGACTTCTTTGGACTTGGTATTGAATTGGACTCAATTCTCAATCTTGACTTAATCTTGATCCTCCAAAGACTTGTTCTTAAATTGAGTTTGAAACTCTTTGGACTCAGTCCTTGTAGGACTTGACTGGGGAAGATGGGGGGCTGACAGTTAGAGAGCTGCCCCTATGATTGCAATGTTGTTGGTTCGGATCCCAGATCTGCTATTGGCACTGCCGTACCCTTGAGCAAGGTACTGTTCCCCAACATTCCTCCCCGGGTGCCCCTTGGCTTCACTTGTTGAATGGGTTAAATGCAGAGAAAGAATTTCACATTCCTCAAATCTCTTTGGACATTGTCTTGTATTGGACTGGAAACTTTTGGACTTGGTCCTGAATTGGACTTGCAAGTGGTCTTGACTTGGACTCAAACCACTGTGAACTCACTTGGTGTTTACTTGGGTTCAGTCTTGACTTAGACTTGACTAGTCCTGCACTTGGACATGTCCTGAACGTGATGTGGGGAAAATATCAGGAATAGAGTAAATAGTCTCAAATATCTGGGAAGAGAGAAAGAGAGAAGAAAACACAGGCCTCTCTCTTTATTGGCCGCATTTGTCTGTGTACATTAGGGTTTATTCTGCCAGCCCTGACTAATTAATGGCTCGGGAGGTGACAGACGACTTCTGTTTTAAAAGACTTTCTGTGTCTGTCTCGCTCTCATCGCTTTCCGTCCCGCGCCTTTTAATCCGCGCCGATGATAGAAATGTTATTCACGCTGAGGGATCGGATGTATAATTCAACAATTTCCTCTTCATTACTGCAGGTGAAATGAATTCTTTATCGTGCTCCTGCCGCTGGCTCTGAACCAGAAAGCTCCTCCCTGTACGGCGGTGGAAAGGTGCAGCGCAGAAACCTGCATTGTTTTTTCCCCCTCTCTATTTTACCCTGTTTGTTTTTTTCTGAATAGAGTTTCCCCGGGAGAGTACGCGAGCGCACGTTAAACAACTGACAAAAAAAAAAACATGCTCAACCCATCTGTCACTCAGAATTGAAGTTTTCCGAAGAATTCAGCATTCGGCGAGCGTCGAGCCCTTCCCCCCCACTTCCCCTCCCAGCTCCAGATCCAATTTAACGTGTGACTAATTGATTATTCATTCTTCCACACCATGTGAGGTTAATATTACCATCTCATATTTGCAGGCGGCCGTGTGAAAACTCATTCAGCGTGCATTAGATTGGAGCTGTGACTCATTTGAAAGCTGTGTTTGGGGACTTGTGGTGGGGGGTTGCTTCATAGAGATGGTGGAGTTGCCTGTCTGGCCTCATTTGTCGCCCTTTTCCACATTCCCTAGGAGAGAGAGACCAGTCATGTCCCAGAAGGAGCATTTGTGGTACTCTGTGTATGCCTAAAGAGTGCTGCAAGACCACAGTCATTCTCATCATAGAGGTCAAAGGGGTGCTCAGTGGCACCCTCTATATGCACATAACATATGCAACATATCGTCGCTGTTGGGCCAAAAACATCCAAACTCAAAAAATGATGTATAGCCTCTGCATAGTGTGTCATCAAAATTGGTAGAACTATTTTCAACACTTTTCACTGGTTAACTTTACAGACCTATGTGGAGACCAAAAAAGGAGTTATGAGGTTTCTGCCAGACAACAACGATATACTAAATGGTAATTAATCAGGTCTCCTTTTGTGGGTTAAAAAGACGTTCAGGAGTGCCCTCTAAGGGACCTTTATACACCCTTAATGTTGACTAAATGTTAACATAGCCCAGTTATCATTTTGGGTTTCAAAGCGTGTTCAGGAGCCCTTAGTGTACACTAAGGGTCGGTTTCCTGGACAGGGATTAAGCCTAGTCCTGGATTATGTAGTGCTGGGAATAGAGATTTTCCAATGAAAAGGAAAGGGTAGTCTAAGACTAGGCTCAATCCCTGTCTGGGAAACTGACCCTTAATCTTCATTTGGCTCATTTTGGGGGTCAAAACCAAGTTGTGCCTTTACTAAACACTAAATATTAACGTACCCCAACAGCTATGTGTCACTCCATTCTGAGGTTGATGTTGGGCTGTGGCCTCCTCAGCGCTTTGGGTGTGGCCTCTTTTAGCCAGCGTTCGGCATTAAGTTGTTTCAGCCGGCTAGAGTTAACTCTGACTATGTCTGAGATTCCATTGTGTGTAATCAGTCCTCCCTCACCTTCCCCCTCATTCACCTGTTCCTGTTTTTCATGCCTGGTTTGTGACAAGTTGGTGGTCTAGTGTGCCCCGCGATTAGAAAGTCATGGGTTCGATTCCCAAGACTGCTAGTGGCACCTCTAACGTTCCCTTGAGTGAGATACTGCTCCCCGGGTGCTGTGTGCCTGGTTGCTCTCTGCATCGCTATGTGAATGGGTTTAAATGCAGAGGAAAGACTGTGTGCTGTGGTGTGTTCACATAGAATAAAAATAGCCACTTTTCATGTTTACAAACTTCAAGGGCATGTAGGAAAATATGGAGTGCCCTCAATTTAAAATTAATATTAAATTCCTTGCAACAAACTCTTTAAAATGTGCCCAAACATGTTCTTTGTGTCAAAGGAGCCAAAAAATATTCTTCATAATGATGCCATACTGCAGATCTAATGCGATCTTGGAAGGCCAGGCAGAGAAGTTTAATTTTCCTGCTTAAACACGCCTGATTCATCTCTTTTAATCTCATCAGTACTGTGGTTTGCATCCCTGGTCCTGGAGCCCCCCCCCCCCTTTCTTC